>JAGGAT010000409.1:0-31694 GCA_017657195.1 Termitomyces sp. T70a
AAGTAGTCAATGGAATAATGTAAGTATGGGAATACCCGGGAGAATAAAAAGGAAAGAGAAGGGGAGTCCCCTGACAGATGCCCTCAGAATCAGCCCATCTGCCATTGACACAATGCAGGAGGCAACCCAATCAGGTACAATTTCCAAATCTGTGATCATTGGCTCCACACACCATGCATTTGATGGATTTTTGGGCCTGTTCATGGTTGTGTCCGTTGAACAGGAAACAGCATCCTCCCTGGCCACCATGGCAAGGGAAGTTTGCTGATCAAAACAAGGACGTTTCCGTGGAGGACTGAAAGGAATGATCTGCATTTGTGCAAAAAGGAGCATGAGAAGATGAGGTGGGTGACACATAAAAGAAAGGAGCATGAAATGAAGACAAAGCTGAAGTAGACTCCTCTCTGAACAAGAGATTTGATAATTGGTTGAGGGTGCACTGGATACTGTCGGTCATGAATTCATGTAATTTTTTCTCAAAAACCAGACTGTGCCAGTCATGAATACTGCACGTGCCTCTGCTCTGTAGATATTCATGCCGTATGTAAATGTTGTAGGCCAGGTAAACTGGGAAATGTTCTCCAAAATCAGAACAGTGCTATATTCTGTTGTAATGTCGATCAAAGGAGTTGGCAATAGCCTGAGCAGTAGGGCCCCCAATCTGACCCTCTGGGCCTGCCTTAAGACAGTGTCAAATGACAAACACTAAGGTCTTAAATGCCTGCATGAATTCGTAGGGAGATCAGTGCCATTCCTTACTAAGATCAAAGTATGCCGAGGAGACCTGTAGTTCTCCTGATGCTGATAAGGAGAAGGCAGAGTCGCTGTAGCGGTTAGATGATGTTAAAGCACAATGGCAGGCAGCATTGGTGAGAAGATCTAGCAGTACATAAACCTGCTACCCCATGTTAAAAACATGTTGAATACATAAGGAGATAGGCATTATGTTGGGATCCAACTGTGCAGCTGAAACAGGTGGAACACCTAACAGAAGACGTGCTCATGTTGAGGGGAGGACAAAAATTGGCGTAAAGCCCTGAGTCTAATTACTGTCAGACAGCAGTTGAGAAGACTGCTGAGAAGGTGTTCCCGATGTAAAGCCATGGGTAGTGGGCATAAAGCCAGAGAGGCCCTCCTCAGTGTGGGATGCAGTAGTGGAAGATATATGACCAGACAAAGGCAGATTTGTAAGCGGAGGGCAGGGCATAAAGCCTACCATGTTAGGAACTGGTGCTGTGAGCTGCAGGCAAGATGTAAAGTCTGCTATATTTGTAACCAGGGCACCTGTAAGCAGAGGTCCAGGCATAAAGCCTGCTACAGTAGGTACTGTTCTCGGTGTGCTCTGGTTGAGTTGAGAACTGAAATCATGGAGAAGTTCTGTGAGAGCTGCCTGAGAGATAGTGATGGAGTCTGAGCTAGAAGCGGCGCTATGCAGTGAAGGGAAGGGTTGATTCCCCAGGGGCAAGAATTGACTGCCTGGGCCTGCATCCTCCAGCACAGTGTTGACCCTCAGTACTGAAGCTATGATGGGGGTTGTAGTGCAAACAGTGGTAGGATGTGTTCTAGATGGGGGTGGAGTGTGAGGAGGGAGGCTGATCGGGGAAACTGGGGTGCAGGGAGGAAGGCGGGTAGGAGTAACCAAAATGGAGGGAATAGACTGATTGGGTGTGGGTATTGTGGCTGACAGACATGATGTCTGGGGCACATGGACAGGAGTTCTAACTGAGGGAGGAGGCTCAGTTATCAGATTGGGAGCCGAAGCCAGAATAAGCTCTGAGACAAGGCTGTCTAAGTCTGACATATTCTCTAGCTGAGTAACCCAGATTTCCTGTTCTTCCTCTTTGGCAATTATGGTAGGTATATGTGAGGAAACACTGCCCCTCAATTTCGTGCCTTGGCAAGGTGGGCAAGCAGTCATGCCCTCTTCAAAGTCCAATAGCAAAGTAAACCGAGATTGGGTGAAACACCGATTGTCACTTACATTTGGTGGCACTGAGCCAAGGCTAGAAGAGGTATCCAAGGTAGTCGCCTGTGAAAGGTCACCACTGAGGAGAGAGTTTGAAGAGGTCATAAGAAATCACAAAGTAAACATAAGATTACAACTATGTCTCTCAACCAGATGGTGGTTTCAATTCAAGAAAGCACGAGAAACATATGACTGTGACACTAAGCCCAAAACGCATCTGCATTCCTTCTGTCTCTCCCTCCAGCAGACTTACAGAAGAAAGGGAGGGATCTGAGAATTTTGTTTCTGAATCCATCTACACATGAATATATATGCATCGCTCTGATTTCTTCACATTTTCACTGTGTGGTTTCAACTATGGTGACTATACAGTCTGGGGATTAGGGACAATAGGTGGTCACCTTATCAATACAAAAGACAGTTTCCAGCTATTTCAACAATACCAAAAGAATTAGGAATTTCATGCACATATGGTATATATGTCATAAAGGACTGTCAATTGTATTATGTAGTATAAAGCTATCTGTCATGACCCTCCTCCAAAAGTCTTCTCTGGGACCCCCATGCAGCTCTCCCACCAGCCATGATACATGCTGCCTCCTCTGCCATCACATGCATCATGCCTTTTACTGCAGCCACCTGAGTAGCACCTGGCCATCACCTGGTCATCACCTGGCTATCATGCATCATGCATCATGCCAAGTGCTGGATGCTCAGATCCTTGTCAATCTTGTGGATTGTCCATGCAATCTTCTTGAATACAGCTGCCCTTCTGCCCTACTGCTACATATAGAGTCCTCAGGACCATTGTAGACAGCTGGACCTCATATCTGTAGTATTTAAGGATTATAGGTAGCCCAAATATATTTTAGTCTCAATATGACAGTAAATCTTGTTGTGTTTTTTCCTTATGCTTGCCTTCAGTTTAAAATTGTTCAGCATGCACTCCATGCTCTCAAACTTAGCCTGATCTAATCAAGGAACTTTGTCTTCAATTTGGTCTTTGCTCCAATCAAACTTCCTCAGCTCCAGAGCAAGCTGCTCACCCTAAAACCTGCTTGTTTCAATGTCTCACACCCCAGACAACCTCCTGGAGCACTTGACACCTAGAGTACATGCAGTTTGGCACTCAAATCTACCTTGTAAGAGTGTTGCTTCTTTAGAAACAGCCTCCAGGTCAGTAGAATCTGACATAATATTGAGACTCTTCCTTACACTATTCTCAATAGCTACATATACTCAAAATCACTATCTTAGAGGATATGGATGCTCAGTACCCAACTACTACATCATGCAAACATCCTAACCCATATTGCAGTTGATTGTACAGATAGTCACAGACTGAAAGAACTGAGGAGATTTATATGTGTTTAGATGTAAGTGCCTGGGTGTTTGTGTTCAATAGTTAACATATTAAAGAGTATCTATGTTATGTACCTAGATGTTCATGTTCAATAATAAAGAACACAAGAACACTTAGGGTGAAAATAATATGTTGGATCACCTGATCCATAGTGTGGGTGCTCTGCCATAAGTATTGTAACAACCCAACTACATGCAACCCCTATTGATGACACCTAAAAGTGGATCAGTACTGTCACAGTTACAGGTACTAACCTAGAATATGCGTTGGGCATGCTAAGTTATGAGGAGTCCAGGCAGGGTCCCAGAGAATGTGCCAAAAGGTGTTGAGAATGCAGCAAGTGAATTGTGGTAAGTCTAAAGTGCAGTAAGAAAAATGTAAGGATTGCAGCAAGAGTGTGTGGCAAACAGATGAGTATGCTAAGGCAATAGAAAGCCAATGATGCAAGTTATCAGTAGAATAATGAGTGATTTAATATGTTTAAATGATTTGAATGAGTTGTTTAGTGTAATCCAAGCATAAATGCCTTGCTGTAGTTGCAAAGACACGTATAGTGCTGAGAGCACCAATGATGGTGACATAACGCAAAGGTTGAGCAATGCAGCAAAAATGTGTGGCAAGATAAATGAGTTTAGGAGGATGCAGTGAGGACACATAGCAAGACAAATATTGGTGACTTATAACTAAGATGCACTAAAAGAGATTTGAAGTGTGGGGATGATTAAAGGGGACTTAATTGGATGCTACTACTGACAAAAAGTAAGTATTTATACTAGAAAGAGTTTACCATCACTATAAGCAGTGCTAAAGGGTAGTGAAAATGTAAGTGAATGCTGCAAATTAAGCTATTTAATATAAAGTTCACAATCAAGCTGTCCATAGAAAGTTAGCAAGTGGTGCTAAGCAACATCAAGTGCTGAGGTGAAATGCCAAGCTGTCTGTTATGAAAAATCTTTATCATTTCCTACCACTAAGTACTGCTATCACTAAAGAACTTCAGTTCTTATTATTTTGATGCTGTCTGTCACCTGTCAATCTATCTATCACCAGCACTATCATTGATAGAAGAAGCCCACATGGGCTCATCAGCATGGCCATCAGATGCCACTTATAATAGTCTGATCATGTGTGCTAAGGTGACTTTCCTTTCTGTGACTCATATTCATGGTATATCCCATGTGCTGTGCCATATTATTGGTGCACTTAGCCCAAATGGAGGCTTATCAGTGCCAAGAAGCACATATAATCATTTTGCAGCAGTTAAAAATAGAGAGGTTTTGAGAAAGAGGGGAGCAAGGGCTAAACAGGATGAAACAAATACAAAAAAGGAGATTAACTGGCACAGGTGAAATTTAGTGAAAGGCAAAGTTTGGTATGTGGCAGAAAAGGGAGGATCAAGGCTAGCAGAGTAGAAGAAACACAAGTAGGTGTCAGAGGTGGGTATTTGGAATGGTGTATAGGAGAAGAAGGAATGTAATCAATTGTCAAACCCCAAAAATTCACTGCTTTTGTCTGACCAAAAACTCACTACTAAAGTAGCAGGAATATGAACTCTGGGGGTCAAATTGAACTCAAACCACCATTATGGTATTGGAAAGGCATGTGTTTGCAAACATGGTGATGAGCCTCCAGTCTGGCTCAATGCATTTTGAGCCTTTTGATGCACCACTTAGCATTAGGCCAGGGTGGCAAGACTCCAGCACTCCCTTACTGACAAGTCTCCCATTCAATACCATCTCTTCCTCACATCCAAGTATGACATGTAGAAGCCACAGGATAATACCTATGTGTCAGCTAGCCTTGCCATCCATTCTACAGAAGGTCATGGGCACCACTGGTGATGTGCTCAAAATTTAGCTAATTATGTTCCTAGTAAGCTGCACTTAGCCTTGTTTTGCATTGGGCTTGTGAAGTGCAGAGGGAGTCCTGGGCAGGTCCCAGTTACTCAGTCCTAAAGTGAAGTGTGGAGTTGGAGAGACGTTGCCACCAATGGTAGCAGGTGGTAAGAAGTTGGAGAATAGTAGATGGATTGTAATAAGCTTACAAAGCTTCTAATACTTAGCCATTGATGCTAAGCATGTATGTCAAAAATGTGAAGCAGCAAGCATTGATGCTAGTGACAAGAGTGTACCCATATAGTACTATTAAAATGTAAAGTGAGGAAAGTGTCAAGAGCTTTAGCACAGATGAAGAGAAGCAAGGCTACTAATTGCTTAATGCTTCAAGTAGACTTAGAGATCTGGTCTGTAGGGCAAAAGGTGCTTGGTGTGATTTGATGATGTGCTACTGACAAAAAGTAAAATATTTATAGTAAGTGAAGGCAGTGACTTAGTGAAGGTCACTGCTAATGAAAATGTGAGTAAAGGTCTGTTAATGATACTATAATAAAAGCAAATGCTGTTTAGGAATGGTTATGTGGGCAGCTAGCTAAGGCATGCTACCAGGTCACATTCAAGGTGTCAGTCTTGTGACAGGGTCATGGCAAAGGTGGGTGCTAAATTATAATGTGACATGTGGGGGTGATGACAGAAAGTGCCAGCTGTTAGTCAGCTGTCATCATTAAATCAAAAGCAGGCATACTTGGAATTAGACTCAAAAAGGAAAGTATTTCTGGCAGTGATCTGCTGATGGCAGCAGCAACTACTAGTGGAGTATGGAGATGAGATGTGGGGATGGTAGTGTGACAGCCATTGAGAAGGGCTAAAGTGTTTATCAAACATCAAGGTTTAAAACAGGGTGGCATGTGCAGATAGAGGGCATGATGTGTCATGTGATCAAGACACATCAAGTTTGGACTTAATGGGAGCATGCCTCATGTAGAAGGGAGCCAGCAAGCTAATGATGCTTGTGACCTACCATGGAGTGGTTTTCTGTTCATAATTCATTTACTGTCAGTCCCCTAGCACAGCCACTTCTGGATTTGGACAATTTCTGGGTTTTTACTGTTTTAGGTTAGGGTTGAGACTTTCTGTTGTTCTGTACAGTGGCTCCCATGCATCCAGAGCCTTGGAAGCACCATCTTTGGCATAGGAAATTCTCAGAGTTGTTCTCTTTGGATCTACCTCTGCCAGGTGTGTAGCTATACCTGTACAACCTTAGATAGTACTGAATATACTTTGGATCTCCCTCTGCCAGCTGTGTGACTTAGCCATAGCCTCCAGAGGTCACCCTTACAACTATGGCATCTTTGAGCATGCTGGTTATTTGTTGCTGATGTGCTGCTGTGTGCAACAAGTCACTTACTGTCTTTGATGTTGACTCTACTTCTTGAAAGTACCTTACTTACTGAAGACTGGGCCCTTCTCACTGTAAATAAATGGTCTGGTTCACTTTGACTTCTGATTGAACTTTAATATCTCTTGTGCTTCAGGTATTTTCGGCTCAGTAGCCGGCACATGAGTACAGATTTTTCTACACCATGGTATACAGATTGTCCTTAAGTAGGTCAATGACTTCATCTTTTTCTGCTTTCTTCTGCTCAAGAGCCAACCCTTCAGGTTTGCACATGACAAATCACTCATCTGGGACATTGCCAGCAACCTGGACTGGCCTTGAGCACCAGAAAAGTACAGCACATTCTCATCCTCATTCACTTATATTGGTTTCCTATGGTCTCTCAATGAGAAACCCATCTGCCTCAGTCGTCGTATTCTTCCATCTCCCCCCACAAATACACCGAACGGCCCATTTCTTTACCCAAGCGCGCCAAGGCAACGGAACACTGCCCCCAGGAACAAGTTCATCGGCCACAGTAGTTTTCCCTCCACATTGTGAGCACTTCATACTCGCAACGACACCAACAAGTAGGTTTTTGGAAATGACATCCTTATCTGTGTCCTTAGGGACAGTAGACAAGTTGCCCAACCCATCAACAAGGTCGTGTGCCTTGATAAAGAGCGTGGCTTTAGTCAGAATAGAGGGATGAGTTACGCTGCGGATGATCTTTGAAAGAAGATGATGCATTTCAGATGTTGGTCGGCAAGACACCAATGCCCGTCGACAACCTTCGCCTGGGTAATAAAATCAGGACCGCATTAAATAAAAAAAAGACTTCTAGCTCCTACGTTCGAGAGATCGGACTTCCTGACGAGTCTGTTCCAGAGTACCAAGCAAAGCTGATACATCTATGCCGGAATTGCTGATCAAGTCCACGGCAATTCCCCGGGCTATTTGAGCTGTCTTCCCCCGCGGAGTGAGAGATTTGACATATATGCAGAACCTATGCACATGGGATAAGGCCGTCACAAAGTTGTCCAGGAAGTATGGATGACAAAGGTGCAATAGAACGGGGGCATCTAGCAATTGCGCTAAAAAATTTCACAGGACTGCAATGAGTTAGAAGAGACGGGACATACGAGAACTTGACATTGATACGCCTCCACCATTTCCCTTCTCGCTGTCGTTTGAGTCCACGTTGGACGACATGACGCACTCTTTGAGCAGTCTTTCTGTCAAAGATATAATCCAAGTCGACAAGCCGATCAATTGCCACACAGCATCTGCGGGGAAACTAGGTCAATTCGTCAACTTCGGGCCTTGATAAAAATCCTTTATACCTAGATCGTATATATCCCCGTCTTTGCAATCATCAAAGGCTTGGTTACATGCAACGAGGTAACAAAGTTCATGAGCTACTTTCCAGCGTACAGTCAGATCTTCACGAGAGTCCTTAACAGCCATTGCCCGTTCCCTGTAAATTGATATCACTGTCCCTAATATCCCTAGAGTCGAACAATGCGAATAATCCGATGAGTGATCATCTAGAATCTTATCAGCCTGATATATAGTTTCGACAGTGTCGTCGAATGATGTTGAAAGAGAGAGTAAGTGGCTAATGTCAGTTGGAGCCCTGCTTGAAACAACACTGTCTGCAAGGAAAGAAGCCAGAGGAAGGAGGCGGCGTCCTTGAAGTGTCGTGAGTAGCGAGGAGTTAGTGACATGACACTAGACAATACCTGATGCTTCTAAAGAGACTTTCATTTGAGGGACTGACTGGACTGAAATTCGCAAGGGCCACAACGATGAGGAAATCGTGGCCAAGGCAACTCCGTTGGGCGACAAGACAGCATTGAGAGGGACTGCAATTAACATAAGAAAGGTTACATTTAGGGCTGCATGAGTCTTACTTTCTTGCCCCAGCCTCGTTACATCACAGCGGATAGGTGAAGGTTCATAATCCTCATAGTCGGCCAGATCAGCACTGATTCCTATCAGCTACAGTAGAAGTGTAGCGTAAGTTAGGACTGACAGATTCAACACCCTTGTACTTCCTGTTGGTGCTGTTCGGATATTTGTATGAGCAGGCGGTGTCGGTCCAGAGATATCCAAAATTCCAGCTAGAACGATGTCTTGTTGTCCAAATCGAGGTCGTATAGGTGGCGGCAAGACATAAGCCACGATACTCTGTGTAAAAGAGCGGAAGCCTGTCCTCTGTACTTTCTATGACACATAAATCAACTACGAATGAAGGCTGTATGACAGCATACCCAAGCACGCCCAAGGGCGAGTGAGCCAGGAGTTGACAATCTGGTAATAGAATGTGAAATCAACTCTGACTTTGGAGGCGAATCATCTAAAGGAAAGTCAGAACAAACAAAAATGTGAACGGAGAGCGATATACAATTTCCAAAGTCAAGGTAGGAAGATACAAGATAGAATGACGGTCTTTCAATTGTCTTACGCTGCGAGGGAACAGAGTTCGAAACATCGAGCGAAGGCGGCAAACATATGAAATCAAGCCCGACAAGGGTCTTACCACATCCAAGAATCGGTTGTAAGGGTTCGGCACTCAAACCTACTCATATGAACGCTAAAGAATAGCTATAAGAGAATGAGAACGCACCGAACCGTTCTCCATTATATAGGAATTGTACTTCAAAGAGATTGATAGTCGTTTCTTCGCCCAAATCCTCCCATTCCATCGGACACATCTCTAGAGGCAATAGCGGTTTTATACCCTCTGAAAGGCCGGCATCAATTGTGCTGTAGTGGGAAGTATTGTTTACTGGCGGGGGGACGTGATGAGATCTCATTGCAATCAGTATGGAGGCTTCTGCATGTGCATATTAGCCAATGATACCATCATAGACAGAAAAAGATCACGCCATTGTAGCCCAGGCCAATTGCCGCCTTAAAGCATTGTTTGATGCCTGCCGAGGTGGAATCTGCGGAAAGCATTTGCCCTTCACCAGTAACCGTGGGTTGAGCAGTGGAACAAGTAAGGAATCTCATTGACGGCACGTATTGGCGAAAGTAGCAGACGGTGATGTTATGGTTCTGGTTCACGAGCAGAAGCGTTGGATCAGACACTGGAGGACGCGGCCCACGCGGAGGCAGACGTGTTGCTGAGCCTGGAGTGATTCCCGACACCCACTAGGAGAGAATGAAATGAGAACAGAATGCCCAAACAACAATCTATAGTCACCTCGCGGGCTTGTCCAAGCCAACTTACAGCCACAGGAGCTGTACCATGGGTAATAGGCCATGACTCTTTGATGGTCCAGTTATCAATCTGTGGGCCCCGAGTCCATATAACGCCTACGCCCTCGATGTTACGACCTGGAAAGTATGCAAATAACCAGTCATCTCTAGGAGCCACAGATATAAGGCTGGGAGGGCAATATGAGGTCGGCACAGAGACAACATGTGTCGGAGGCGAAATAATGAATTGTTTTGAAGATGAAAAGTGTCGCGCAGTAATGAGAGGCTGCACAGGGTGTGCACAGAATATTATGGAGGACTGGGACCACTCCAAAGGTCTGTGGATCGGCCAATAAAGTGAGCGTTAGAAAAATAAACTTTGCTACGAACCTATGAAACCGTTCGGAGAGAGGTTGAAGGTCCCACCAACCGGCTTGCCAGCTTTTGTTCTCTCGGGCCTTACCTTTGTGCGGAATGGCTTTTCCATCGTGTACCATGATGACAGAGCTATGGAGTCAGTGGCTGTGTGCTACTTGATCATCCTCGTCGACCATGCGTCAGCTTTCGCAGCAATTAGCTGGTCATCCTACTGAGATCCTAGTGCAATCCTTCGCAGATTGTATATTAGTACTTGTCACACAATTGGGCAGAGTCGGCAATCTGGTATTGATGATGTCTTAAATGCGGCAGCACTGTCTAACACAACGTATCCAAAGATCCAAGCATCAATACCGGACACTGCACCGTTATTACCTGCTCCTGCAAACCCACAATGCCCAAACCAACAACTTTTACCTCCGCCATCGCCCGCAATCCAACTGACACCCTTGTTAGGGAGCAGTCCATCAGAGCATATGCATACGTTGCACTCGCTTTATACCAGTCAAATTGCCACTATTGTATGGACGCAAGCCACCCTGAATACACCGGAGACCACCAGACGCAACGTGGTGGTCGGTCTCGCACTCAAGAAGTCTGATGGGCCCGACGACGAAGGATTGACTGAACAGGAGAAAGAGTTATTTCAAGGTGTCATGTCCGCCCTTCGCGAGCTGCTCCAGTGACATGAAAATATTTTCGGGTATTCAGAGGTACTGATGTACATGTTGACGTTTATACATTCAACTCTCAAACGCGACACTGCAAAAGTTTCTGGAAGTAGATTTAGACTTTCGGAGGTTTAGAAGTATTGCTTTGAAGTACATTGCATACTATGTGGTATTCTCCAGCAAGTGATGGTGCTCCTTCCTGTTTTCATGATGCTGGGCCCATTTCCACTGCAGCAAAGCAGACAATCGTTCTTCCGGGGATAAAGCAGTCCTTGGATGGGTCTCATGAAGATAATAGGCAAAGAAGCCGGTGAAAATGCCAAGCAACGGGTCAAGCGCACTGATAATGTGTAAGTTAGGACATGGTGAGAAATACTGAAGCGCACCGAGACAAGAGTACAGGAGGAGCCATGGGGCGTTGAAGTGCGGGGCGCTTCGGCAACCGGACATCGGATCGGACTCGCCAAAAAGTTTCGTCAAAAAAAACAAGTTTGTTGCGACAATATTTCGAGCCTTTCTCGGTCTCCATACGCCACCCGCAGACTATCTTCCCATGTCAACTGCTCTGCATCGTCAAATCCGTCCCATCTATGGTCTGTGAACGCGTCTCATTTAACAGTGTGCATTCACTGATTTCTTGGGTTTAGACGCCCTTGACACAGGTTCAAACAAGTCAGCAATAGTCTCCTGCACAAAGCTGCTGAAAAAAAACCCTCAGAATGTCCTCGTCAAGGTAGCTTTAATTGCACACCATGCGTGTCGTGTGCTCATTCCGCCATAGGCTCTGAAAGCTCTCGCCCTAGTCAGGTCCCAAAAGGTCGAGGAATCTTTGGTACTTTGTGACGAAGTGCTTGAGTCAAGGCCAACGGATGATGCTGTTTTATCCGCCATGATGCACGTATTAAGAGGGTTAGGCCGACGTGCGCATATCACTCCGATTCTCTACCGCCTGGTTGCTGAATACGATCCAGATAATGACATGGTTCTTATGTTTGAGGAGGCTTATAAGCAACAGCCATCAAACGAGGAACTCGGTGCGCAAACGTTCTTCGCAAATGTTCGCGCAAGCCGTTGGAAATCCGCGCAACAGGTAGGTTTTTCCTATCAAGAATGACCCTCGCTTCTACCGCCTTCACTCATATTCGTGACCTTTCTTGTGATTTGAGATCGCTACTAGGATGCACAAGCAATTCCAGGAGGATCGATATTTATACTGGAGCGTAATGAGTGCGGTCCTTCAAGTGCGTCACAATACTATTGTCGCAAGAGCAGGTTTAAGCTCTATCAATAGGCAAATGATACCGCTACTCCTCCGGCCATGAAAATAATATTATACAAGCTAGCTCACAGGATCGTAACGTCCTCTCAAACACCGTCATATCAAAGTAATGATCGCTTCTACCTTCATCTTTCCATATTGCGGGAGCTTGAGCTGTATGATGATGCCCACAAACTTCTTGACAGCGATATTGGCAAAGCAATCTGCTCAACAAGCTTGTCGTGTGACGAGATCAGGCGGGATATCTGGCGGAAGCGGGGTATGATAGCTGATGAGGGTAAACTTGCCACTCAACGCATCTTGGAAAAGCAGTAAGTGTTTTGCTTCGCTTCCTATTTGAATGCGAGATAACGAAACTTGAAAAAGCGATCGCAATTGGCTGGAGTTCCTTTCGATCTTGGATGCAACCTTCTCATATTTCTCGTCTTCTGATGAACCATCCGTTTCTCGCGTAAAAGGTTTAGAACACGTCGAGAAAACCCAAGAATTCTTCATCCGTATAGCAGAGGAAGATGGGGCAAAAGATCGATCTGCAGCGCTTGCCTTACTGGAACTAGAAAAGCGTGCACGTAATTATGGGATTTCCAAAGGTATGGCTTTCTCTCTTTCATCTTGTATATACAGTGTTGTTAACAAGTATAAGATTCAAACCGGCTGGTGGTTCTGATGCAAGATTATTTCATTCGAGTTGGACACAAGGCCTGTTGTTTTGAGGACCTGAAGCCCTACCTCGTACTGGAAGAGAATGAGATGACTAAGTGGACATCCTTTTTAGAGGCTGTACCGGCGTCTTTCGTGAGCTTTTTGCGGTGTCGTGGGGTTGCAGGTGATAAACAGTCGATTCTAGAACACTCCTGAAGACTTACAACGTCTAATCAATTCTCACAAGCTGTTGCGGTATAATTTGACTCAATCCGAGCTGAATGTCGAAGCGGAAACAGCCCGCGTAACTCAATACATAGAACAATACTTCGAGGGTCTCAAACTCGGGTCGAACCTGTTGCCTACCGAACTTCAATATGCGGACGACCTTGCCCTATTAGCTACTAATACCCTTGTCACACTCTGGAGGGTGACCTCCAGCGAAGAATATCTTCTCAATGCAGTGACACTTCTTGAGTTTGCTTTGACAAAAAGCAAGCAGTCATTCCAGGCGCGATTGGCACTCATCCGTCTCTATCGCTTGCTCGGTATGCGGTGCTATGCTAGCATGTTGTCCATATCAACTCATGACCCTTGTCTCTGCAGGTGCGCCGTCACTTGCAGTGGATCATTATCGCGCTATGGGTGTCAAACAGGTCCAAAACGACACCCTTTCTCACTTCCTTTTGTCTCGGGCTTCCACTTTCTCATTAGCTTCAACTGGTGACCTGACACTGGCGACAGAGTGTTTGGAATCAACCCAGATATATCTCAGTAATTCGCAAGAGGTAACTGTCCCACCTCCAGTTCTGACCAGTACTAAACAACGTTAGTAGACGGCTGATTTTGTCGTTCGAGCCTTCCAAGGAGAAAGATACTCCCAGGTAATGATATGCGTCTGTCCTTCACTTTCAAATGTCTGATTTCCCTAGATACCCGAATTTATAATTTTCGAGGAACGACTCGATAATTCCCTGCAACGTGACATCGTGAAAATGGAATATCTTCGAATGCTTCTTACCCATGAACAGATTACTTCGGATGTCATTGATATGGAACTTATTGAACTGAAGTTCATTTTTGACCGCAGTATGTCCCTTTCATCACTTCGCTCGATAACCCTGGTTATCTACACCCATACAGCACATCACGACAATCGAGATTTCGACATCATGTCAGATTACCAACCCAAAATTTCCAGTGACCTTTTTTCACAGACTAACATGATGGGAAAAAATGACTCGGTGGGTCTATTTATTCTCCTTATGTCTTTGCTCATTGCCGCTGATATTTGCGCTTCTAGCATGGATGGCTCAAGGCATTTTTGAAGGTGTACACTCGGGCTTTCCAACAAGGCAGTGATCTTGACGATTCAGTGGAAGAGAAACTCTTGATTGGGGATCGGCCTAAACAAAGTTTTGGCGCCGAAAATCGTCCCCCTCTCAGGCAGCGTCTTGCCGAAGCATTGTCTGAAGAAGAACTTGCTGAGGTGCATTTTTGGAACTTTGGTTGCTCGCTGTGAAAGTCTCATTTCCGCAACAGCTGACTCAAGATGAATTGCACTTTGTCCAATTTGCGCGCGCTCTGGCTGAGTGGCTTGGACCATACCATGACTATACCCGCCCCCGACCTAATGTAGTGCTTGCTGAAGCAGCTAAACAAACTGAGCTCAAGACTGGTTATCCCCTTAAAGGCGTCGATCTCGCGGCTTTGAATAGGTCATCTTCCCCTACGAAGAAAGACGAAGAACCTCCAACAGTTACTGAGCCTCCCGAGCAGGTGGCTCGATTCTTTGAAAGTGAGTTTCGCGAAAATCTCTCAGCAGCTCTGAATCGACTTGACTCACCATCGTACAGCTCTTAAAGTACGCTTTGGCGAGGCACGAAGGAATAGCTTACTTATCGAGAGCCTTCATGTTGCAACACTTGTTCAAGAGGTGAGAGATGTCCGAGTCTTTAAATTTGATGGATTGACCAGGGCTTCAAGGCTCTTCTTCTCTTCGTTGTCGAGACCCTGCGCTTCAAGTCTGCAGCGGTCGTGAAGGCAAACAAATTTGGCGCTGTTTGTTATTCAAGCCACTGTTTTGATCCTTAGAATTGAATGTCTCTTTAGCTCGTCGCAAGCTTCAAACTGATACGGTCTGGTGCCGTCGAGGTCCTGCGAGACATATCATCAGAGTTGGTCAAACAAAGCGAGGTTATGGCGACACCGGAAAATCTTAGTACTTTCGTCAATGCATGTGCAACCGTGACCGCTCGGGGGGTGAGTGCAAGTCATAAGTTGCGAGGAACGACACACTTAATGCGGCCTCAGGTTGATGCTGAGTTTGCGTTGAATGTGGCCAAAAGGGTTATCGATTCCCGCAAAAAGGTCATCGAAGGCGTGGGCAAAGGCATTGGGAAGATATGTTCGACATATGCCAATTAGAAATTTTGTAATCCTTGCTTTATCATAAATCGTACAATTCCCCACTCGCATATCATATATTTATCTCTTTGCATGTATACACAATGGCATTCAAGCAACGCAGAGTCTAGTCACTTCATTTGGTATACATGTCCTTGAAGAACAGATTACCTGTTCAACGAGTGGTAATGCAAAGTGAGTGTCAAGAATGGCAAGGAGATAGTAAACTACTAGATGGACAAGTTGAAGTGAGAATCATCAATGGTGCTGAAGACATGACCTTCATCCATAAGATGATCGAGAGCATCGCTAGCCATTGCGTCAGTCATATTCAAACACCACAGTTAACCAAAGCCAAACACCTAATTTTTTGCGCGTCTCCATCAGTTCCAACAGCTCGAGCAATAGCAGAAACATGTACGCCTTCTTCACTTCGAGGTTGCGATGCAATGAACCGCACAATCTTTTGTTGCAAGGGAGGAAGATGTGAATGTTGGTCAGAAACTTTGGAAGCCTGACCCGTATATGCAGAAACAGCGCCTGTAGAAGCCGAAACTCCAGTTGGAGGCGCAGAAGACTTGGAAAACATCGTTACAGGAGGCGCGAGGGCCTAGGAAAAGAAGAGCTTACAAATCCTCGATCTGCCAGAATAGTCACAGATATTGCTTCCAAAATGTGGAAGTAGACCTCGTGAGGGTCTCTAGCGGCCCGGATATGTGTAACATTGATGTATCGTTTGTTACCAAATGTTTTGAGGGTTCCTGTAACACGAACATACATATTTTCCCTTGAGTTTGGTCAGCAAAGACAGGTCATCGAGGGAAAAGGGCTCACTCTATCCCTCCCCACTTCCCAGAGTCTTCATCACTATTAGAATCGACCCAGAGACGTGCCTCAATCCTGCCACCACCGTCATCTAACCAGTACACAAAGTTCGTCGCTTGGGCCTGAATCGTAATGACCTGGCCGACTATTGTAGCCTAAAATAAGAGTGATGAGCTTCATGAAACTCCTTTGATGACGAAACGCACGTGGCCAATTTCTACATCGTCAACAGTCCACTCCGCGTCTGAATGAACCTGTGTCGCCTTAAGGAGTTGAGCGACGGTCACGGGGCGCAAGGAGTGTGAAGCTTCCCTGTTCTGGAAAAATGAGAGTTATGAACTTGATGCATCGGGTGGAGCAAATAGACCTACGCGTCCTGCCCCAGGACTGCCGGCCGAAGAATATGGAGAGCCTCCTTGAAGAAAACCTCCGCCACCTCCGTAGTCGTTAACTTGGCTCAAAATAAGAGTCATACATTTAATGTAATGCCGGGAGACGCACAGTGACTCATTACTTTGCTTGTCAACAAGGCTCTTGTGGGTTGTGTGTCAGCGTCGCATTACGATGTCACACATTAGTAAGTAAGGCCTAATATCAATCAAACTTGCGATCAGCTTTCCAAGCCTCAACCGAAGCGCTGTATTGGGTAGTGGTATGCCACACGATAACCAGGTAGGGATAGCCATTTGTATCTATCTCTGTAGTTGTCACCCAGCTTTTGAGATTGTCTGCACAGGCCCGCTTCGATACGATCCTAACTCTGTTATCCGCCATACTACCGTGTGTCAAATCTTAAAGGCAGATCGTGTACATTCCACAGCCCCCTTAAATATCGAGGGATATGAAACCAAACAAGTGATTTTAACCTATGATCTCATACTATCTATGTCATAATTCTCAGATCGTACTTCTTGGAAACCTTCGTCTTCACCAAAACAACGCCAACTACACCGATTTCCATCTTGATGACGGAACAGGAAATATTACTGTCCGAATATGGAACGACGATTTAGCTATGACCCGTCTTCAAGACGAGTAAGTTCATTCTGCAGTTATCATCTATGACATTCAACAAGTATTGGAACAAGACACTTTCCGTATGCTCGAGTAATCGGCGAACTCGACAATTGGCGCAACTTAATTTCCGTCAAAGCTACAAAAATTGAATTCACTTCGAGCCCTTACGAAACATATCATCACATATTGCAGGCTATCCATGACACGGTCGCTTATGAAAAATGTCACCCAGTAAGCGAACCTAGTACATTGCGGGGCTTCTGGAACTAATCGAAAGTATCTTCAGGAGTATCAGCGGGTTCTCACAAGCTTTGAGCATAAAGGAAGCATACCAAGTGATATCCCAGTTCTTCTCGATTCTACACCTCCCTTCCAGTCTACTTCGAGTCAAACCTTATGGGCGTCTGAGAGATGCAATGATGCTTGTACCCTGCAAAACAAAGGAAAGGCTAGGTTGGATGATTCTCCTCTAGGTTCAAGGTTTCTTGAAAGCCGAGGGAACCTTTGCGAATCTAAACATGCCGAAGACAGCTTGGGAACATCAACTTCACAGTCCTTTCCTTGTGTGCCTAATCAATTGCAATACCTTGACACGCATAAACTATATTCCTGTTTACCATCTCTTGACCGCGAAATCTTGGATGGTATCTGCAAAGAAACAGATACTGAGAATCAGGACCTTTGGAAGGGTGTCCATTTGCAAAATATTATTGCGGCAGTATCATCTAATCGTACCAATCCTTTCACAGAAGAGGAGTTCACGTTTGTCGTCTAGATCACTTCGACGAAGGTGATAGATAGCTTACGTGTCATATCAGGGAATCTCTTGAGAGGTTGTTTTCAGAGGGTTTTATCTTCTCTTCTATTGACGATGATCATTATGGCATCACTCTCTCCAGCTTGTGACCAGCAGCTCCTCCTGAAGCAGTGAGTACTTGTTTGACATAGGAACATATATCAACTTTTAATTATAGGTTATTACTGAGCATGGGTCAGTTTAGCTGCTTTGGGAAACCCAAGTTTTCTTATTCAAGAGGTGGGTATGTTTTAAGATGCTAGTATGTGTAGAGGAGGACAACAGGAAAACCTTCATTGTATGATGGAAGAACTTGTGTGAATAATGCAACAGTTGTGGATTTATAATAGAGCAATATATCTATTGCATGTATAGTGATGTTGCCCAAAAGTGGTTCAGTACATGATTACAGGTACTAAACCATAATATGCATTGGGTGCACTAAGTTATGAGGAGTTTGGGCAGGGTCTCAGAGAACATGCCAAGAGGCATTTATAGTGTGGCAAGAGGAGTTTGCAGAAAGGTAAATGAGAAAATGTTTGGCAGGAGTGTGCAGCAATGGCAAGATGCTCCAACACAGATAGTCAGTATGAGAAATGGATAGTTTGATATTTTGTTCTTAAAAAGGTTGCTTAGCATATCCAAGCACAAATACCTTGCCATATTTGTGGAGATGTATATAGTACTGAAAGCACCAATGATGGTGATGTAATGCAAAAGTTGAGAGAGATGGCAAAGGGGGCAGCAAGAAGAGAGAGCTAAGAAAATGTGACAAGAATACACTGCAAAACAAATGTTGGTGACTTATAGTTAAGATGTGCCAAAAGAGATCTGAAGTGTAGGGTAATCAAAAGGAGCTCAATTCAATGATACTACTGACAAAAAGTAAGTAAGTATACTAGAAAGAGTTCACTATTGCACTAAGTAGTGCTAAGGGTGGTGAACTGGTAAAAATGTAAGTAAACACTATGAATTTAACTATTTAATGTGAAGTCCACAATCAAGCTGTCCATACCAAGTCAGCAAGTGGCACTAAGCAATGTCAAGCACCCAAGTGAAACACCAAGCTGTCTGTTATGGAGAATTTTTATCATTTTATACTGCTAAGCACTGCTGTTGCTGAAGAACATCAGTTCTTATCATTTTGATGCCATCTATCATCTGTCAATCCATTTATCACTAGCGCTATCATTGATGGGAGAAGTTCATTGCTGTGCATAGCTATCAGATGCTGCCTAGAATGGTTTAATTGCACATGCCAAGGTGACTTTTCTTCTTGTGTCCTCTATCTGTGACCTGTCTAAGTGTCATAGTATATAATTGGTGCATATAGCCCTAATGGAGGCTTATCAACAGCACCATGGTTATTGACTATCCTGCTGTTAGGTGACCTTGGGAGTCTGTAGAGGGTCACATGGGAGTTGGAAAGGGAGGATCTAAAAATATATTAGAAGTAGCTATGATGAAACTACTGACTCTCACTTAGCATGGAAGAATCCAAACAGAAAGAGACTGAGGATTCCCATTGCTAGGCTGCTGAAAATGAACCAACAATGTCACTGAGACTTGATAAAAAAATACTTGAGCTCATGTGTGAGTCTGTAAATTTTGATTTGATTTTGACACATGTGTAAATTGTAGATACAACAGAAATATTAGGTTTTCAGGAGTTATGACAAATATTGAGACAACTATATTAAGTACCTGTAGATACAACAGAAGTATTAGATTTACAGGGTATCATGAGTAATGAGAATGTAATATAACTCAGTCTGCTGATAAGACTCCATTAGGGCCAGGTGCACCAACCATGTGGTATGACACTTAGGTGGGTCACAGATGGAGGTCACAGAAATGAAAGTCACTTGGTATGCATGATTAAACTATTCTAGGCAGCATCTGATAAGCTATGCACAGCAATGAACTTTTCCCATCAATGATAGCACTAGTGGATAGATTGACAAGTGATAGATGGCATCAAATGATAAGAACTGATGTTCTTTAGTGACAGCAGCACTTAGTAGTATAGAATAATAAAGATTCTCCATGACAGACAGCTTGGCATTTCACTTTGGCACTTGACATTGATTAGTGACGCTTGCCGACATGGTATAAACAGCTTAATTGTGGACTTCACATTAAATAGTTTAATTCACAGCATTCACTTACATTCTTTTTAGTTCACTGCCCTTTAGCACTGCTTAGTGCAATGGCAATGGTGATGTGCTCAAAATTTAGCTAATTGCTGTCTTAGTAAGCTACACTTAGCCTTGTTTTGTGTTGGGCTTACAAAGTGCTGAGGGAGTTCCAGGCAGGTCCCAGTTACTTGGTCCTAAAACTGAGAAGTGTGGTGTTGGGTTGAAAAGATGTTGCTGCCAATAGCAGCAGGCAGTAAGAAGTTGGAAAGTGGTAGATGGAACACAATAAGCTTACAAAGCTTCTAATACCTAGCTGCTGTTGCTAAGCATGTATGTTGAGAGCGTGAGATGGCAAGCATTGGTGCCAGTAATGAGAGTGTACCTATATGGTACCGTTAAGATATAGAGCAATGAAGGTGCTAAGAGATTTAATGCAGAAGAAGAAAAGCAAGGCTGCTAATTGCTTTGCACCTCAGGTGAATTTAGAGATTTGAACTGTGGAACAAAAGGTGCTCAGTGCAATTAGATGATTTGCTACTGACAAAAAGTAAAGTATCTATAATAAGTGAAGATGGCAACTTAGTAAAGGGTCAGCAACTGCTCTAATAGTTGCTGCTAATGAAAATGTAAGTAAAAGTCTATTAATAATACTATAATGAAGGTAAATGCTACTCAGAAATGGTTATGCAGGCAGCTAGCTAAGGCATGCTGCCAAGTAACATGCAAGATGTCAGTCTTGTGACAGGGTCATAGCAAATGTGGGCACTAAATTGCAATGTGGCACCTGAGCAGTGACAGAAAGTGCTAGCTGTTAGTCAGCTGTCATTATTAAGTCAAAAGCAGGCAGAGTTGAATTAGACTCAAAGATGAAAGTAATACTGGTGGTGATCTGCTGATGGCAGTAGCAACTACTAGTGGCAATGTCAGAGGCATCCAAGTGTTGCTGTTATTAGTTGATGGAGGCATATCACACTCATACCACTCATCTCACATGACTACATAGACAATTTTTGTTTGTTGGAGGTTTATTACAGTACTTATAATAAGATTCATTCTGAATCCACAAACCTCCAGTTCTTGTCATAAGTCAGATTCTTCTATCTTCCAGTCTAGTTTGTTACACCTGCATAGAACTTGCTGCAATACCAAGTACATGTGGTCTTCAGGCTTGTATGCAGAGGCCAGGAGTTATCCTCAGTCATAGTACTAGGCCATATTGTCCTTTATCTTGGTCAGAGCTGCCTTGGCCTCTTTTTGAGCTTCATGCATCTGGTCCACAAACTCATTGATGGACTCATTCTCTGATCAGTGCATGGGGGTTTGAAGCCCATCCAGGAGTGTCACCCAGTGTCTAGGAGGAATGGAGAAACCTTGGTGGCAGAGTGCACATAATTATTGTACTGGAAATGGTTATTGTACTGGAATTCTGCCTCCAGGAGGAGCTCATCCCAGTCATCCTGCCTCTTATTGCAGAATAGCTGGAGGTACTGTTCAAGCTCCTGGTTGATTCATTCCATCTGCCATCAGATTGTGAGTGGTATGCAGTGAAGGTGTGGAGCTTGATGTAGAGGAGTTAGTAGAGCTCACTCTGCTCCATGCTGCTCCACTTTCAGCCCATGTCCTTCCTAGTGAGGTCAAACAGAGGGTATGCATAGTGTGAGAAGTCCTGGATGAACTGCTGGTAGAAGTTTACAAACCCCAGGAAGGCCTGTACTTCCTTCCTGTTCTGGGGCTCTGGCCACTGTGCAATGCCAGCTACCTTCACTGGGTCCATTTCTGCCATTCTGTGTAAGATAATCAGCCCCAGGTACTCAATGTGAGTCCATTCAAATTTGCACTTCTCTGATTTGAGGTAGAGCTGGTGCTGATGCAGACAGTCCAGGATGATGTGAGTAATACGACAATGTTCCTCTAGGGTCTTAGTATGATGAGGATGTCATTGAGATATATGCACACTGTGCCCTCCACAATCAAGTCCTAGAAGATGTTGTTCATCATTGTTCAAAAGGTGGCTGGACTGTTTGTGAGCCTAAAGAACATGACAAGCAGCTTGAACAGTTTGTAGTTAGTCCAAAAAGCTCTGTTCCACTCATCTCCCTCCTGGATGTGCATGTTATTGTAGCTCCACCAGACGTCTAACTTTGTGAAGTAGCATGCATTCCAGAGAGGAAGGGGATAGCAGTTTTTAACAGTCATCATGTTGAGTATGCAATAGTCCTGGACTAGCTAGAGGGAACCATCCTTCTTCTTAATGAAAAACACTGGTGAGGCCATTGGAGACTTAGAAAGGCATATATGGCCAGACTTGAAATTCTCTCAGAGGAATGCATCCAGTTCATCCTGCTCCTTCAGAGCGAGTGAGTAGACCTTGCAGCTAGAGGGGGTGGTATCAGGCATTAGCTCAATAGTGTGGTCCCACTGCTTATGCTCTGGAAGTGAGTCAAATAAGGCTTTGGAGAAGATGTCCTCAAAGTCATGTAGATGGTCTGGGATAGCATCTCAGAAAGCCTGTATGGGAGTGTTTGCTGCAAAGGCCTGGGCTAGTCACTGGGAAGTGGTCTGACTAGCTCAGATCTCTTTATAAGATGGTAGTATCTGCAGGGTGGTAGTGTAGATATAGTCTCCAACCTTGATAGCATTGTCTGGCTGCTCCAGGTTCTGAATGAGTTGGAACTTTCCCTCAGGAGCTTCTTCCTGCTTGAAGTACCCCCCACTATGTCTATTGTCCTTATAGAGGGCCTCTCTATAAGGGAATGCCAGAGATGAGGAATCCAGGGTCCAAGTCTGCAAAGAGGAGATACCCTAATTGACAAGCCCAGATAGTAGCACATTCTCATTTCACAGCAAGCTGCTCCTTCTTTTATTCTGCAGCACAGGTGGCACAACATCAGTGGCATCAACTTATACTTACCTTTCCCTTGACCCAGTTAATCTCCAAGTTGTGCTTGCAGAGCCAGAGGAACCCAAAAATCATCTCCTGTTTCCCTAGATTGGTAACCACAAAGGGTAGTCTGCTCAGAGTGAGATTTTTAAGTATGACCAAGTCCACTACTGCACAGATAGAACCAGCCTTGTTTAAGGTGCTGTCAATATTGTACACAGTGATCAAGAACAGGAGGGGTTGCATGGTGAGCTGGTGATGTTCTACATAGCCAGCATCCAGAAACAGCCCTGTCGCTCTAGAGTTGAGAAGGGCAGCAATGTTCTGGACCTGCTGTGTGTCTGTAGTTCTTATTTTAACATCTAACCAGAGCAAATTTGCAGAGGGGGTTGAGGCTATCATATAGCAGCAAGGGAGGCATTGCTTCCAGGCTGGGAGTTGAGATTGTAATGGAGGAGAAGCGGGGGGAATTGGGGTCATCACTTGGAGAGAGGGAGTACATCAGAGAGGATGCTCATGGTGGCAGGAGTAGAGCTGTCAGCAGAAACTGTATCAATCACATCTACTGACAGACAAGCAAACCAATTTGCACTAGGCAATAGGGGCATTAATGAGCTCCTGGCTTGGCTCAACACATTTTAAGCCTTTTATGCACCATTTAGCACTAGGCCAAGGTGGCAAGACTCTAGCACTCCCCTACAGACAAGTTCTCCATTCAGCAACATCGCATCCTTGCAGCCAAGTACAACACCTACAAGCCATGGCAAGATACCTATGTGCCAGCTAGCCTTGCCACCCACTTCATGGCAGGTCATGGGCACCACTGGCTTGCTGGCTTCCTTCTCCACAAGGCACGCTCTTATTAGGTCCAAACTTGACACATTTTGATCATGTGATGCATCATGCCCTCTATCTGCACATGCTGCTCCTTATCAAATTTTGACATCTGATGGATATCATGCCACCATCCTCATATTTTGCCTCCACACTCTGCTGGTAGTTGCTGCTGCTATCAGTGGATCACTGCTGGCCTTATTTTCCTCTTTGAGTCTGATTCCAAATATGCCTGTTTTTGACTTAATGATAATAGCTGACTAACAGCTGGCACTTTTTGTCACTGCCCCCACATGCTATATTACAATTTAGTGCCCACTTTCACTATGACCCAGCCACAAGATTGACATCTTGCACATTACCTGGCAGCACGCCTTAACTAGCTGCCTGCATAACCTTCCCTGAGTAGCATTTACCTTCCTTATAATATTGTTAATAGACCTTTACTTACATTTTCATTAGTGGTGACTATTAGAGTTGTTACTGATCTTTCACTAAGTCGCTGCTTTCACTTACTATAAATACTTTGCCTTTTGTCAGTAGCAAATCATTCAATTGCACTGAGCACCTTTTGCCTCACAGTTCAGATCTCTAAGTCTGTTTGAGGTGCTAAGCAATTAGCAGTCTTGCTTTACTTTGTCTGTGCTAAAGCTCTTAGCACTTTCTTTGCTCTACACCTTAACAATACCATACAGATACATTCTTGTTGCTGGCACCTATGCTTGCCACCTTGCACTTTTGACATACATGCTTAGCATCAGTGGCTAGGTATTTGAAGCTTTGTAAGCTTATCACATTCCATTTACCATTCTCCTAACTTCTTACTGCCTGCTGCCATTGGTGGCAACATCTTTTAATCTCAACATTATACTTTTGAACTGAGTAACTAGAACCTGCCCAGGACTTCCTCAGCACTTTGTGAGCCCAATACAAAACAAGACTAAGTGCAGCTTACTAGGAAAGCAATTAGCTAAATTTTGGGCACATTAGCATACTGATTGCCTGTTGCCCTCTAAAAACCCTCTTTTATTGCCTCTCTTTTGCTGCCTTCCTCTGGCATCTTCTCTGTACACTTCTCTGGGGCTGCTGCATCAGGAAATAGAACTCCCACCACATCATGGGCTGCCAGGAGCTGCAGGAGCAACTCCTTTTATTCTTCCAGAGCAAGGTAATGCACCTTGAGCTTCAGGGGGCACCTCCATGCAAAGTGTTCAGATGTGCTGCAGTGCCAGCATAGGAGCGGGAGGGCAGATTATTACTTGGATCCATCTATGTCCATTGAAGCTCCAGAGGGTAGTGCAGGGCACACAGGCTATGCCGCTGCAGGAGACATGAGAGATGGAGGTGCTCAGACATAAGGAGAGATTGGAGGGCATGTGTAAGGAGTGGGGGTAGCAGACCAATGCAGGTTATGCTTGAGTTCTATGAGCTGCCATTGGTTCTGGGCCACCTGGTACTATGAAGTGATTTGGTCATCAGTAGAGCATCCTTTTGCAAGGTTGTCCATGCATTCTATGAGGGCCAGGTGCAGCCCCTCCTGGAATGTCAAGCAGAGTTGGAGGCCATCCAGGTACTCAGCCTGCTCTACCAAGGCCCAGAACATGTCAATGTACTCATCCAGAGACTGTCAGGGGACTTTCATTCTGGGACCTCCAGAACTGATCCAATGCAGTCCGGGCTACTCCGGACTGCCTCTGAGGTTAGGGTTTAGGCATAGTCATGCTGTACAGTATGTTTCCATGCTCTCTGCCCCTGTCTGATGTGCTGAGTGCTGGCAGAGGAATCCTTAGACTTGTTCTCTTTGGATTTTCCTCTGCCAGGTGATTAGTTACTTTTCTGTCATATTGTACCAGTTTCTAATATACTTTGGATTTCCTTCTGCTAGCTGTGTGATTAGCCGCAGCCTCTGAAGGTTGCCCTTACAGCAGAACAAGTCTCCTAATCCTGGTCTGGAGGTCCCCTATAGCTTGCCCAACATCTTAGGCCCCTATTTGTCACCTCCTCACCAGCATTAAGCTCCTCTGTCTCTATGTCTCAGCTTGCCCCTCCAGATTCTCTCTTGGACACTCTAGCCTCGCATAATAATGCCTGAAGTTGCTTGCTCCAACTAGAGGCACATGTGCAACTCACACAGACCTTCTTATCTCACCACACTTCCAAACTCTCTACCCTCTGTCAAACCACCAAAACCATTTCCGACTCCCTCTGTGCACTCCTTGAGTGCCTTCCTGCAGCTCCTGCCACACCTCCTCCCCCTCCAACACTGGCTACATGCTTCCCCACTACAAGACTGGCCCCTCCAGTGCAGGAACACATCAATATTCCCCACCTGGTGCTCCTGGAGGCATACAATGGTGACCATGCATCCAGAGAGTGTTTTCTCCAATCCTGTGTCACCTACATCCAGCTCTGTGGCAATGAGTTCTTCAATGAGCTGAAGATTGCATGTGTCCTGTCCTACATGAAGTTCAAATGGGCTGCAACCACAATGAGGGTTTTTTGATGCCCTGGAGGCGTTGCAGGGTTTGCGGACTGGGCCACATTCAAACAGGAGTTCTGGGACAAGTTCTTTCCCCAAAATCCTGCCAAGACCGCTGTGCTAGCCCTCTAAGACAAGAAACAGTATGGGCAAGGCAGAAGGTCCCTGGACAACTACATTGACTTGTTCTGAGCCCTTGTAGAGCAGGCCCACTACCCTGATGGCCTGCAGCTCTGCCTCACCTTCCAAGAAGAGCTAAACCTGGCCCTCATGGAATATATGGACAATCTAGTGGAAGAACACCCCTCCAACAACTGAGTGGACTCCTGATACCAGGTGGCCCAAGACCAGTGGCAGCTGATGGAGCTCAAGCACAACCTTTACCAGGCTGTGGCTCTCCTCCCAGCTACCCATCCTCTAATCTCAGCCTCATGCTTCTAAGCACTCCCAGTAGCAGACCCGCTCCTGGTGGCCCCCCGGTACGCCCTGCACTACTCCTAGAAGTACTCATAGACATTGACACCTCCTGCCAACAAGCCACCCTTCTACTCCTGTGCTGACACTGGCCACTTTGCCTGTAGGTGCCTCCTGAGCCTCAAAGTCTGGTTTCTCACCCCTGAAAAACAGGAGGAGTTACTCCTGCAACTCCTGGCAGCCCAGAACTCCGTTGGGGTCCCCTCGCTTGATGCAGCCACCCCAAACAACCCTAAGGAGATGGCACCCAATGCCCTGGGTGCTGTGGAAATGTCAGAGAAGGGTTTTTAGAGGAGCAATGGGTGAACAGTATGCCCCTGTTGCCTAGTGCTAATTGGTTTGCCTGTCTGTCAGTAGAAGAGACTCATACAGCTTCTGCTGATACCCCTGCACTGGCCACTGTAAACACCCCCTCTGACGTACCCAAGCCCCTAGCCCTAACAAGGCCTTGACTTCCTGCCTAAGAGTGTTGCCTCCCTCATTGCTATGTAGTGGCTTCCACCCTATCTGCCAACTCACTCCGGCTCAGTGTCAAAGTGGAAACAACCGACACTCAATACTCAGCAAGTCCAAAGTGTTGTTGCCTTCTTAGACTCTGGAGCAACTGGACTATTTGTGAATGCTGACTATGTGGAACGCTACTGACCCACCACCCAACTCTTCCTGTCCCCAATTCCGGTGTACACCATTGACGGCACCCCAAACAAAGCTGGTTCAATTTGCATGGTAGTAAACCTGGTCCTTCGCTACCAGTTGCACATGGAGCAAGCCACTTTTGTGTTCACTAGCCTAGAGAAGCAGGATATGATCCTTGGCTTCATCTGGCTCTAGGAGCACAACCCAGAGATTAACTGGACTAAGAAAGAGGTAAGAATGAGCTGATGCCCCCAGCGCTGCACCATCTGCATGGAGGAATCAAAGAAGGAGCGCTGCACTGCTATGCAGGAACGCACAGCTATTTGGGCATGTCAAGTAGGACACCTCCCCTTCACAGACCTTGACCTGCTAAACCCCCCACCTCTGGCGTTCCCTTACAGGGAGGCCCTCTATGAAGATAACAGGCACAGCAGAGGAAATTCCAGACAGGAAGAGGAATATAAAGGGGAGTTCCAACTTGCCCAGGACCCAGAACAGTCAGACAATGCCATTAAAATAGGAGAGTGCATCTATGCGATGACCTTATGGACTCCTCCCTCTCCAGAGGAGATTCAGGCCAGCCAGACCACTTCCTAACAGCTGGCCCAGGCCTTTGCAATGAATACCCAACCCCAGGCTTTCCCAAATGCAGTCCCTGACCACCTGCACAACTTTGAGGACATCTTCTCCAAGGCCTTGTTTGACTCCCTCCTGGAGCACAAGCAGTGGGACCACACTATCAAGCTGATGCCCAATGTGAGGCCCGCTGATTGCAAGGTCTACCTGCTCATGCCCAAAGAGCAGGACAAGCTAGACGCATTCCTCCAGAAGAATCTTGAGTCCAGACATATTTGACCCTCAAAGTCTCTGATGGCCTTGCTGGTGTTCTTCATCAAGAAGAAGGATAGTTCCCTCTGGTTGGTTCAGGATTATTGCATGCTCAATGCAATGACTGTCAAGAACTGCTACCCTCTCCCACTCATCTCCAAACTCATCAACAACCTCTGGAGTGCGCATTATTTCACCAAGTTGGACATCCAATGGGGCTACAACAATATGTGCATCCAGGAGGGGGATGAGTAGAAGGGAGCATTTTGGACCAATCGTGGACTGTTTGAGCCTCTGGTAATATTCTTTGGGCTTACAAACAATCTGGCCACCTTTCAAACAATGATAAACAACATCTTTTGAGATCTGATCACCAATGGCATAGTGTGCATATATTTTGATGATATTCTCATATACACTAAAACCTTAGAGAAGCATTGTTGCATCACCTGAGTTGTTCTGGACCATCTTCACCTGCACCAGCTCTACCTCGAACTGGAGAAGTGTGAGTTTGAACGGACCTGCATTAAGTACCTCGGGCTGATTATCTCTCATGGTATGGCAGAGATGGACCCCATGAAGGTGGCCAGCGTCACCCAGTGACTGGAACCCCAGAACAAGAAGGAGGTACAGGCCTTCCTGGGGTTTACCAACTTCTATTGGCAGTTTATCCAGGACTTCTCCCATCATGCACAGCTGCTGTTTGACCTCACCAGGAAAGACATAGGATGGACCTGGGGGGATGCAGAGCAAGGGGCTTTTGACACCCTCAAGTCCGCTGTCATCTCCAAGCCTGTCCTCATTTTCTCCGACAACGACCATCCTTTCTGTGTCGAGGCCAACAGCTCCAACTTTGCAACCAGTGCAGTCCTGTCCCAGCAGTTCCTGAAGGACAAGAAGCGGCACCCCATGGCTTTCTACTCTAAGAGCCTCAATGCTGTGGAATGCAACTACAAGATCCATGACAAGGAGATGCTGGCCATCATCTAGTTTCTGGAGGAGTGGCACCACTTCCTGGAAAGTGCGCAGCACAAGTTCAAAGTCTGAATGGACCACAAGAACCTGGAGTACTTCTGGATGGCTAAGAAGCTCAACTGTTGCCAAGCCTGGTAGTTCCTGTACCTCACCAACTTCAACTTCTCCCTGCACCACAAGCCAAGAAGGAGTATGGAAAAACCCGATGCACTGTCCTGCTGTGCAGACCATGGCTCCAGAGCTGGAAATAATACTAACATTGTCCTCCTCTGCCCAGAGTTATTCGCCATCCATGCTCTGGAAGGGGTATATGCTCAGGGAAACAAGGTAAGCATCCTCTGAAACATCTGTCAAGGCAACAACAAAGGCATCCAGGAAGACTCCATAGTGAAGGCTGCCTTGGCCCTGCGATCTGGGAAACCCACAGATATCAGATTGGTATGCACCAACAAATGGGGCCTCCAGAATGGTCTCCTCACCTTCCAAGGCCGCATCTACATCCCAAATGACCTGGAGCTCTGGAGATGCATCATGAAGCAAAACCATGACTTCCAAGTCGCTGGGCACCCCAAGCATTGAAAGATGCTGGAACTGATGTCCTGCAACTACTGGTGGCCCCAGGTGTTGCGGTACATTGGTTCCTACACCAGCACCTGTGACCTGTGCCTTCAGACTAAACCCCAATGCCATCTTCCAATGGGACAACTGCACCCCCTCCTAGTACCCATGGCATGCTAGAGCATAGCATCTGTCAACTTCATTGTAGAACTGCTGAACTCCCATGGCTATGACACTATCATAGTAGTTGTGGACTTGTGTGGTAAGCACACTCATTTCATCCCCACCCACACTACCTGCTCTGCTATGGGCAACACCAACCTCTACTGGAAGAACGTATGGAAGCTCCATGGTCTCTCCAATGCCTACATCTCTGATTGGGGTCCACAGTCTGTAGTGGAGTTCACCCATGAGCTCTACCACCTGCTCCACGTCAAACTCCACACCTCCACCATGTACCATCTCCAGTCTGATGGCCAGACAGAATGGGTCAACCAGAAGCTGGAACAGTACCTCCAGCTATTTTACAATGAGCGGCAGGATAACTGGGATGAGCTCTTCTTGGAGGCAGAGTTTCAGTACAACAACCATGTTTACTCTGCCACCAAGGTCTCCCCATTCCTCTTGAACACCGGATGTCACTCCCAGATGAGGTTTGAACTCCCTGGGCACCTATTAGAGAATGAGTCCATCAACAAGTGTGTGGACCAAATGTGCAAAGCACAGGAGGAGGCTAAGGCAGCTCTGACCAAGGTGAAGGATGACATGGCCTGGTACTATGATTGTGGATGCCTTCCAACACCCATATACAAGCCCAGAGACCATGTATATCTGGACAGATTGGACATTACCACCACACAACCCTCTAAAAAGTTGTTCCATCGCCAATTGGGGCTATACGTAGTGGAAAGACAGGTGGGTCCCTTAGCTTATTGATTCTGCTTACCCCTCAGAATGCATTAGCTGCACTCGGTCTTCAATGTAGTCAAACTTCTGCCAGCCCTGGATAACTCCATACCTGGCCAAAGGGCTCTGCTGCCACCACCACCGGTCCTTGCTACCAATGGCCCAGAGTACAAGGTAGAGAAGATCCTGGACAGCCATCTATTCTGCCACCAACTACAGTACAAGGTCAAGTGGAAAGGCTATGATACTGAAGACATCTCTTAGGAGCCTGCCAATGGCGTCTATGCACCCACTCTCATCAGCAAGTTCCACTGCACCCACTCCAATGCACTCCAAGCCATCCAAGACATCTACCCCATTTCTCTGACCGACTAAGCAGTCTGGAACCTGTTCTATCCCATGCCTCAAGTTGATGCACTCTAGAGGAGGGGTGATGTCAGGGGACTTCCATTCTGGAACCTCCAGAACCAATCCAATGCAGTCCAGGCTACTCCAGACTGCCCCTGGGGTTAGGGTTTAGGCACAGTCATGTTGTACAGTATGTTCCCATGCTCTCTGCCTCTGCCTGATGTGCTGAGTGCTGGCAGAGGAATCCTTAAACTTGTTCTTTTTGGATTTCCCTCTGCCAGGTGATTAACTACTTATTATCCTTGTTATACTTACCTTCTAATATACTTTGGATTCCTCTCTGCTAGTTGTGTAATTAGCCACAACCTCTGGAGATCGCTGATGCGCCCAAAATTTAGCTAGATGCTGTCTTAGTAAGCTGCACTTAGCCTTGTTTCGCGTTGGGCTTGCAAAGTGTAGAGAGAGTCCCGGGCAGGTCCCAGTTACTCGATCCTAAAGTGTGGTGTAAGGCGGCAAGGATGTTGCCGTTGAGTGACAGCAGGCGGTAAGAGGTCAAGAAGCACGAGAAATGATGCGTAGTAAGCTTACAAAGCTTCAAATCTTTACTGTCGGCGCCAAGAGGCGGCAAGCGTTGGCGCTAACGATGAAGGTGTACTCATATAGTACCGTTCAAGATGTGGAACGAAGGCTGCACGGAGGACCTTTGCCGGAGATGGAGAAGGGCAGAGTCGCTAATTGCTTAGCGCCTCGAGTGAGCTCTTAGAGATCTGGACTATGGTGTGAAGGTGCTGGGTGCAATTTGATGATTCTCTACTGACAAATGGTAAGGTATTTATAGTAAGTAATGGCGGTGACTTAGTGAAGGGTCGGCAAC
>JAGGAT010000410.1:0-31556 GCA_017657195.1 Termitomyces sp. T70a
TCTGCCTACTTGGTTTGAGGGATAGCATATGCCACACTTCTGGGATTTACTCAGTCTGAGGCCAAACTCTCTCAAGCGTCAACTTGAGCTAAGTTTCAAAAGAGGGAGTATTTCTGACCAACTTGCCATCATTTACTCCCTTTTTTCAAACTCAGCTGCACATGTGACCTTAGCATGTGACCTAGACCTAGAATCCAGACATGTGATCCTTACATGTAACTTATATATCATGTGATTTGCTTTTATTTTCTGAGCACCTGGCAAGGTAAATCCTTAGACTTATTCTCTTTGGATCTCCCTTTGCCAGGTGTGTAGTTGTTATTACTTACTTTTATTACTTATACATACACTAATACACTTTGGATCTCCCTTTTCTAGCTGTGTGTTTGTATTGTATTCCAAATCAAGCAGTGTCTGAGCTATATAATTTTAGTGCTGCTAATAATTAGAAATAAGAGGATACTGGAATTCAAGATGTGCTGGAGCCTCAAAGACACTACTTGAAAACCACTGGCTGTAGTTTCCAACTTGGAAGTATTGAACTACTACCTGGAATTACAAGCTATAAAGTGCTCTGCATAGTTGCTGAGGTGCCTGCTAGAAGTGGCATAAGTAGCTGCTGTCACTTATGTGAGTGATGGCTCAGACAATGTCAAGGTTTGAAGTTTTTGTATTATTTGCATCACATATACTAATACAATAACCAACAATCAGCATTAATAAGCAACAATTCATGGCCTTATAGGTTTTGAAGAGGGAGAACAGCAGCAGCAGCAGCAGCAAAATCTAGGTAAATACACTGCTCAAAATGTACAGGCATCAGCCCCTATTATGATGGGGACTAGTTAATAGTAGTCTATAGGCAGATACTTTGCTCAGAATGTGTCAATGCCAGTTCCTATGATGATGAAGACTGGCCAGCAACAAGCTACACAGTAGTATAAGTATATAACTCTACTCAAGTGCTCTAGCAGGCACCAGTATCAGCATAATGAGACCATAGGCAGTATGAAATGTGTCCCTCATCTTCACTCTCATCAGACTCATTGTTTTGATGGGAGTATTTTTATTTGGCCATTATTGCTGGCAATAGCTGGCCCCTCTTAGTCAGGAAAAAGCAAAAGATATGAGCTTTCCTGATTAAGCTATTGCATGCAGTTACTATCATTAGCATAACAACAATCTTGGTCTCCATCCCTTGATGTGAAGAGTATTTACACACTATGCAAACACCTTGAGCCACAGGCATACAACTTGTAGCAGTATCATAACCCTTCTCCAAAGCCTCTCCCTTTCCCAGGAAATCTGACCTAGCCCTAGAACCTACTGTGCCTTCCTTTCTTCCAATCTCTAGCCACAAACCCCTTTCATATGCATGCACATCACTCATAGCCTGCTCACTATTACACATCCCTGCTAGGCCATCATGCACATTACTTAGCTATTATCCAGCCATCATGCATCATGCCAACTGCCAGACATCCAGATCCCCATCAATCATCATCATGCATCATTGCTTGGCCATCACACACATCACATGGCCATTACCTGGCCATCAGGCATCATACCAACTACCAGACACCCAGACCTCTATTGATTGCACAGGCTGCCTGCATGATCTTTCCTAATATAGCTGCTCTTCTGCCCTACTACTGCATATAGAGTCCCTGGAACCTTCTTAGACAATAGTAACACCTTTACTCTTGTAAGGGCAACTTCTGGTAGTTGCAGCTAATGGCACAATTAGCAGAGGGAAATCCAAAGTGTATTAGAAATGGTACAGTATGACAGAAAAGTAGCTAATCATCTGGCAGAGGAAAATTCAAATAAAACAAATTTAAGAATCTCTCTGCCATAGCGTGACACATCAGACTAGGAGTGGAGGCATGAGAGCATACTATATAGCATGACAAACCTAACCCCTAACCCTGGAGTAAGCCCAGAGATGTCCAAATAATCCTGGAGATGTCTGAGGAGTCTGAAAAAGAAGTCCCCTAACATCACTTTCTCCTAGAGTGCAGCACCTCAATACATGGGATAAAATAGTTTCTGGACTGCTTAGTCAGTTGAGAAGACAGGATAAATGCCTCAAATGGCTCAGGGTGCATCTGGATAGATGTGATGAAACTCTTGGACAAGGGCAAATGTGTAGATGTTTTCCATGTGCTCCTAAAAAATGTCTTCAATACCATAGCCCTTCTACTTTACCTTGTACTATAGCTTGCAATAGAATAGACAGCTGTCCAGCATTTTCTCTATCTTATACTCTGGACACTTTTCAGCTAAGACTAGAGGTTGGGGCAACAGTGCTCATTGTCCTGGTATAGGATTGTCTGGGACTAGTGAGAGCTTGACTATATTGAAGACCAGGTGGAGTTGGTCCATTCTGGGAGGCAGCCAGAGTCAATAGGCTAGGGGACTCACCTGCCATTCCACCATGTATAGTCAAAGCTGGTGATGAGACAGCTTCTTGGATAGTTGAATAGTAGCAATGTCAGAGCTGTTCAAATATGTGTAGTCACCAGGCTTGTATGTGGGAGTCAAGAGCTGCCTGTAGTCATAGTATTGGGCCATGTCATCCTTTGCTTTGGTCAAGGCTGCCTTGGCTTCTTTCTGGGCTTCACATATCCAGTCCACAAACTTATTAATGGACTTGTTCTCTAATCAATGTCTGAGAGGCTCAAAGCCCATCTGGAGGTGGCATCCAGTATCTAGGAGGAACAGAGAAACCTTGGTAGCAAAGTAGATGTAGTTGTTGTACTGGAACTTTGCCTCTGGAAGGAGCTCATCCCAGTCATCCTGCTACTTATTGCAGAATAAGCAGAGGTACTGCTTGAGTTCCTAGTTGACTCATTCTGTCTGGCCATCAGATTGTGGGTAGTACATGGTGGAGGTGTAGAGCTTGATATGGAGGAGGCAGTAGAGCTCCTGAGTGAACTCTGCTACAAACTGTAGACCCTGGTCAGAGACATAGGCATTAGAGAAGCCATAAAGCTTTCATACATTTTTTTGGTAGATATTAGCAGCACTCATAGCAGAGCAAGTGGCATGAGTAGCATGGGTGCTGCTAATTTCTACTGGAAAAACATATGAAACTATGACCATAATCATGTTGTAGCTATGTGAGTCCAGTAGTTCCACAATCAAGTCTATAGAGGCCATGCTTCAGTGTGCAGCCAGCACTAGAAGGGAATGTAGCTGTCCAACCAGGAGGTGCTGCTGGAGCTTGGTCTGGAGGCACAGGTAGCAGATGCTGGCCAATATACTGTGACATCTGGGGCCACCAGTAGTTTTGGGACACTAACTCCAACATTTTCCAGTGACCTGGGTGTCTGGAAACCTGAGAGTCATAGTGCTGCTCAACAATGTGCCTATGGAGCTCTGAGTTATTAGGGATGTAGATGCAGCCATAGAAAATGAGGAGGCCATCCTGCAGGCCTCACTCTTCCATGCATATGGACTTCATTCCTGTGGTCCTCCTTGAGTGGAGAGCTAGGGCAGTCTTAGCCACAGAGTCCTCTTGAATTCCTTCTCAATTGCCTTGATAAATGTCCTGAAGAATGCTGACCTTGTCTTCCTGAGTGGACACACCTTTCAAAGCTTGGATGGTAAACAATTCTGGGTGCAGAAGTACAATGTTGGCATTGTCCCCAGCTCTGGAGCCATGATTGGCACATTGTGACAATGTGTTTGGCTTTTCCATAGTTTGTCTGGACTTGTGGTAGAGGGGAGAAGTTGAAGTTGGCAAGGTAAAGGGACCATGGGGCCTAGCAAAAGTTGAGCTTTTTAGCTATCCAGAAGTATTTCAGGTTCTTGTGGTCCATCCAGACTTTGAACTTATGTTGGGCATCCTCCAGAAAATAGTGCCACTCCTCCAGGGATTGGATTGTTGCCAGCATCTCCTTGTCATAAATCTTGTAGTTGCACTTCACAGCATTGAGGCTTTCCAGACTGTTAGTGAGCCCAAAGAACATTATCAGTGGCTCAAACAGTCTGCAGTTGGTCCAGAACACTCCCTTCTATTCATTCCCTTTCTAGATGTGCATATTATTGTAGCCTCATTGAACATCCAACTTTGTGAAGTAATGTGCATGTTAAAAAGCAGACTCTAAGAATTATTCCCTCAGTCTGATGTAATCAACTGGGGGTTGTATCTAGTGTTAGTTCAATATATATATGTTCAAGGTGAACAATAAGACCATTGTTTACCATGTTGTGTAAGTAGTGGCCTTGTAGCACAATGCAATAACATTGGCCCTGTTGTCTGTGACAATCGGAGTGTCTGTGTGATACATCAAAATATCCAACAGTGCACCCCAGAGGTTGTTGATGAGTCCAGAGATAAGTGGGAGGGGGTGGCAGTTCTTAACAGTCATTGCATTGAGCATGCAATAGTCCTGAACCAACCGAAGAGAACTATTTTTTTTTTGATAAAAAACATGGGTGAGGCTATTGGAGACTTTGAGGGGCAGATACATACAGACTCAAGATTCTTTTCAAGAAACATGTCTAGCTTGTCCTGCTCCTTGGAAGCAAGCAGGTAGGCTTTACAGCTAGTAGGAGTGGCATCAGGCATTAGCTTGATGGCATGGTTCCACTGCTTGTACTCTGGGAGTGAGTCAAACAAGGCCTTGGAGAAGACATCCTCAAAGTCATGCAGGTGGTCTGTGACTACATTTCAGAAAGCCTGGAAAGGGGCATTTGCTGCAAAAGCCTGGGCCAGGTGCTGGGAAGTGGTCTGACTAGCCCAAATCTCCTTGATGGTCAGCAGCATCTATAGAGCAGTGGCATAGATGCAGTCTCCTACTTTGATGGCATTATTTAGTTGCTCCAAGTCTCAGGCAAGTCACAACTCTTCCTTGCATTCCTCTTCCTGCTTGGAGTACCTCCTGCTGTGTTTGTTGCTCCTGTAGAGGGCCTTTCTATGAGGAGATGCCAGAGGCAATTGTTGACATATGATAGTCAGGCTCCCTTTACATTTTTTCATTTTCAATCTTTTCTTTTTTTTTATTCTATTCATTGTATAATATACTCCACTACCCTTATGTTTGTAACACTTTGCTATGCAACCCTTATTTGGATACTTACTTATATTACATATACAAACAGTTTTTTTTTTCCTCAGTTGTCTCCACTTATTGCAACATTTGAGAAGTACATTATTACTTACATATTATTTCCTGTATCTAATCAGGTCTTGTAATTTGACTACTTACAGGTATACAATAAAGTTGTCTCCACTCATTGTGACCTTCTGAGGATTTGACAACTTACAGCAGGAAGTCCAGGAGGTCAAGTTCAGTGAAGGGAAAGTGTCCTACTTGACAAGCCTGGATAGCTATGCATTTCCACACAGCAGTGTGCTGCTCCTTCTTTGACTCTTTTACACAGATGGTGCAGTGCCAGGGGCACCAACTCATATTTACCTCTTGCTTGACCCAATCAATCTCTGAGTTACTTACCTCTTCCTTGACTCCATCAATCTATGAGTTGTGCTCCTGGAGCCAGGTGAAGCCAAGGACCATGTTCTGCTGCCCTAAGCTAGTAACTGCAAAATGGCCCACTCTACATGGAATTTGTAGCAGAGGACTAGGTCCACTACAGTGCAAATGAAGCTGGCTTTGTTTTTGATGCACAGCACTGATAGCCACATATCAAGATCCAATTGGATGATTACCAATTAACAGCCAAAACCTGACTGTGATGGTGAAACCATCATGCAGTCATTGTTATACTCAATGGCCTTGCTAGCAGATCTTGTCCAACATAGAGAAGCACTAGTAGAGGCTGCAGGGGAGGATACTCTGCAGCAGCTTCAAGAAATGTCAGAAAAAACTCAGTGGACTGAGACTCAACTAGCTCAAGTGGTTAGTGGCAACAGAAATGTGCATGGAGTCTGGGGTATACCAGAACACTTCTTGATTGATGATCAAGAAATTGTGTTTGATACAAAAATACTGATTGATGATATGCATCAACAATATATCAAGTCAGAATGGAAACCATTGAAATAATAATTATGGACCAAGTTTACAAGACACTCTGAATACAAGAAAACTACCTGTAGGAGGAGAATATACAGATGATTGAAGTGCATGAGAAGATCCACCTCACTGGCAGGCAGGAAAACCAACTTACTTCACAGGTTAATGACCCATGAGAGCATTCTCAACAGTACTACTTGCCAAGAGTAGGAGCAAGGCTTCTGGATTAAGTATACTATACAGGTGTATATAAATAACATTTACTAGCACCTCATCAGCATTATAAATGATGCTATAGGCATAGCCCTATTTATCTGACAGTATAAAATCATGTAAGGCTAATTCAAAGCATATTTAGCCTTATAAGGAGGAATCCAAGTTCACAGATGTCTTCTTATTATCACATCTAGCCATGTCTATGTTTTTTACTCTGTCATGCTCTTTGTTCATTGCACTCCTTGTTGCAATGCCATTATGCATGCATACCATACCATTCCTGTCAACATATTAGCTGATGAAGTGATAGTCACTATAATACAGTGGATTAAAAAGCTATCTCAATGTTTTATACTTTTTAATAGAAAGTACCTGCTGAGTATCAGTGGTGTCCACCTCTATGTCAAGCCAGAGCAAGTTTGAGAAGGGAGTTGATGCTACTACATAGCACCAGGGGAGGTGGCACTTTCAGGCAGGAGTCAAAGATGCTTCAGAGAAAGAGCAAAGAGTGCAGGAGTGACTGTCTTGGTAGCAGTAATATGTAAGAGGGGTTGCTCACAGTTGCAGATGAAGAGGTGTCAGCAGAGACTGTATTAACTACATTTACTGACAGACAAGTAAACTAATATGCACTGAGCAACAGGGGTGTACTGTTCACCCATTGCTCTTTTGAAAATCCTCCTCCATCACTCCTCTGTAGATGCAGTTGTTCAGGACCTTTGCTGAGGGCTCTTCTGATGGGGCCACATTGGAGGAGAAAACTCCAGCCATGTTGCAGGCTGCCAGAAGTTGCAGAAGCAACTCCTTCTGCTCCTCTGGGGCAAGGTAACACACCTTGAGCCTTAGAAGACACCTCCACACAAGGTGTCCTAGTGTGCTGCAACACCTGCATAGGAGCAGGAGTGCAGAGTGTTGTTAGGAGCTGTTGATGAGCTCCCAGTCTGGCTCAATTAATTTTTAAGCTTTTTACATACTATTTAAGACTAGTTCTTCACTAACTACCCCTCATATAGTACTACCTTCTCTTCACACCCAAGCATACCACCTCTAAGCCACAGGTCAATATCTACATGCTGGCTAGCCTTGCCACCCACTCCATAGCAGGTCATGGGCACCACCAGTTTGTGGGCTCCCTTCTCCATGAGGCATACTCCCATTAGATCCAAACTCAATGCATCTTGATCATGTGATGCATCACGCCCTCTATCTGCATGTGCTGCTCCATTTTAAACCTTGACAATTAATGGATACTTCAGCTCTTTCTGGTGGCTGTCATGCCACCATCCTTGCACCTTGCTTCTATACTCTGCTAGTAGTTGCTGCCACCATCAGCAGATCACTGCCAGCAATACTTTCCTCTTTGAGTCTAATTCCAACTATGCCTGCTTTTGATTTAATGATGATAGCTGACTAACAGCTGGCACTTTCTGTCATCACCCCCATGTGCCACATTATAATTTAGTGCCCACCTTTGCCATGACCCTGTCCTAAGACTAATGTCTGGCATATTACCTCATTGCATGCCTTAGCTAGCTGCCTGCATAATCATTTCTAAGTAGCATTTACCTTCATTATAGTATTATTAATAGACCTTTACTTGCATTTTCATTACCAGCAACTATAAGAGTTGTTGCTGATCCTTCACTGAGTCACCACCTTTACTTACTATAAATACTTTACCTTTTGTTAGTAGCAGATCATTCAATTGCACTGACTCTCTTTTGTGCCCACCAAGTACAGATCTCCAAGTTTACTTAAGGTGCTAAGCAATTAGCTATCTCACCTCTCTTCCTCTGCATTAAAGCTCTTAGTACTTTTATCACTTCACATCTTAATGATACCATACAGGTACATTCTCATTGCTGGCACCAACATTTGCTGCCTCATGCTCTTGACATACATGCTTAGCAACAGCAGCTGAGTGTTAGAAGCTTTGTAAGCTTATCACTTTCCATTCACCATTCCTCCAAACTTTTTACTGCCTGCTGCCATTGGCAGCAATGTCTTCCCAACTCAACATTATATTTTTCAGTTTTAGAACTGAGTAGCTGGGACTTGCCTGAGACTTCCTCAGCACTTTGCAAGCCCAACATGAAACAAGGCTAAGTGCGGCTTATCAAGTAGCTAAATTTAAACACATCACTGTTCACATCCATAGGAGCTCTTAGAAACAAAACAGGGTACACTGATTACATCACAAAAAAGAGAACAGGTGGCAGAAACATTTAAACATGGGTAAGAGGGGCTAGAGGCCACATGTGGGGCATGGGGGCAGCAGCCTGATGGAGGTCATGCTTGAGCTCCATGAGCTGCCACTGATCTCATGCCACCCAGTACTATGATGCTACATAGTTGTCTGCAGGGCAGCTTTCTGCAAGGTTGTCCATGTGCTCTATGAAGATGGGGTGCAGTTCTTCTCAAAATATGAGGCAGAGCTGGAGGCTGTCAGGGTACTCAGCCTGCTCCACCAAAGCCCTGAACAAGTTGATATACTTGTTCAGAGACCACTTGCCCTGTTTATACTGGTTCTTGTCATGAAGGACTAGTGCTGCAGTCTTGGCAGGGTTCTGGTAAAAGAACTCATTCTAGAACTCAGCCCAGTCCACAAACCCTGTACTATTAGCAGCCAATTGTGTTTCTTTTTTTGGAAAAAAATAAAAGAGAAACATGTTATGCCATTTTCAAAATGTATGTTGATATGATATTGCCAGAAGGCTCAGGGACGTAACAATCACCAAAAGTCAAAATAAACATTTATTGAAGGCTTAAAACTGTAAGCCTTCTAGTGCAACAAGTTTCAAATACAACATCTCCTAGTTCACCAAAAGAAATACAGAACAGATTAGAACAAGGATTAATACATGCTATAAACTCAATAATATTTCAACTGCTGCAGTGAAGAAGGAAGCATGGGCCAGTGAATACAAAGAGGAGGGATCAGACTTCCATCAATCTGGAATGATCTGGATCAAAAGTGTGATCCAGTCTAAAATAACAAGATTGGAATGTTAGAGGAAGAAAGAAAAACATCAATAGAATATACAGAGGAGAGGATGAATAGTGAAACACATAAAAGAGAGATGAACGGTGGCACTGAAACAGGCATCCAAAAATGGAAATTGAAACAATAATTGTATCAGGAATGCTAGGAAGAATAGAACAAAAGTCAGGTGGAGAGACTAGTCTGTACACAGTAGAAAGAGATATAAATAGGCCAAGTAGAGTAGAGAATAGACAGGCAATTAATAGGCAAAGGCTTGGTGGCTTCCAGGGAGTGAATCACTTAGGCTGGAGTTTGTTGAAAAACCTCTACATTTCAGAATAGTAATATTCTGTAAGTAAACTGCCTCAATACTCAAGCATTTCTCAAAACATCAGTGTGGAGTTGGAGTAGATTTTTTAAGACTTCAAAAAAGCCCCAGAACTATTAGTAATACTCTAACCAAGTACTATAATGTGAGATATAGTAAAGTAATGAGCAATCACTGCTGGCACCAGAACCTGTTTCCATCAGAAAAAGTGAAAAGGAAATGTGTCATTCCATACCAGGTACTACATATTTTCAAGGGAAAAAGGTTTGAGACAGTTAAAAATACTTTTTTCCAAGGCAAAGAGTTGCCAAATGACACATTTGTTTGTTACTTTTTCTAGTGGAAACAGGTGCTGGCACCAGCAGTGAATCTATTTAGAGTAGTATGAAGAAGAATTCTGGGTTGAATGCTTGCTTTAGCAAAAATGCAAACACCAACCACAGCTGCAACTTGTGCATCTTTTCTGATTGTCACATTGAGATTTGGAACATGAGCAAAAATTGATCTCAATTAGTCTCCAATATGTCATACATAAGCTGGAATTGATCTCAATCAGTGTCCAGAATGTCAAAGAAATGTAATGATTATAATAAAGTGAGAAACGTATGGGTGTGGGATATGATATCTACATTAAACGCATAAGTACCAAATGATAAGAAACAGAATGCAGGCCTCCAAGAAAATCCCTACTAATTATTGTCGGCCATGTCAATGGCGAACATGCGTCCCTTCCGTTGTGACTTGATTGGAAGTGGCAGCCCATTATGACCGGGAGACATTTGGATTCCATCATTAGAAGAAGTTGCTCCAATCCGCGGCGGGCACAGCACTTTCTCCTTCCGCTTGCCTTTGTCGACCTCGCTGACACTCACACCCTCCTCCTGCCTCAGAACGAAGGAAGAGTTGTCTTCGCCCACGTTAGTGGTGGTCGGCGTGTCCGAGCGGTGCAAGATATCCTGCTCAGAGTCAGATCATGTTCGATGCCAAAAAGATGGGTAAACAGGTGCTCGATTGGCGGCCTACTGACCTCTGTTACCAACGAAACAAAACGATTCACCGGCGAACTCTTATCCCGTGCTTCAGCTGTAAAATCAATAGGGTACGATGAAGAAGACTCGACAGCGACACCATTTGCCACGGTCACTTCACTGTCACTGCCAACAATCTCCATCGCCTCAGCAGTCCCTTGTTCCCTCATGCTCCGTTCCTCCAGATCCTGAACCTGCCTCCTCAACCCTTCAATCTCATTACGCATCTTGCTCACTTCGCACCGATGATCCTCCTTTAACAATTGAATCTCTCCAAGAACGTCCTCCAACTTCAACGATTCGCCTCCCCCGGCCCGTTCACTTTGCGCATAGTTGCATCGTGATGTATTCGCATCAGCAGACACCGATCCAGATACAGAATCCCCAGACGACCTCTGTCTCCGTCTCTCCCCCCCAACCCCGTATTCCCCCACAGAACCACTCGCACTGAGCGCATCCGTAAGCTTCACCATCATATCCTGCACAATCGACACAATTCTCGTAGCAACCTGGTTTCCATCTACCTCTACATCCTCCGGATCAGTATCAGGAGGAACAGGACTCTGCATCTCGCTCAACGAACCATTCACACTGTTCCTCAAGGGGCGATAGGGCGCCGATACGGAAGAAGGTAGGTAAGGCGGATAGTCGTTGTACGGAGTTGGAGGATAATAGGGCGGAACAAATGAGTAGTACTGCGGTCGGCTAGGCGGTCGGTACGCATATGGATGATACGGACGGTGGGGTGGAAAGCCAGGTGTAGTGCTGTGACGGTGATATCCATCATAGTACGTTGCCCTTTCATACCGGTGATCTGCACCGTTATGCTGCAGATCTCTTTCGTGGTCGTGCTGATGTTCACTAACAACATGTTCTCTCATCCCCTCAGGCTCATGAGAATTGACATCGTTTCCTTGATCGGGCGAGCCAGAGCCAGAGCCAGACCACGCAGCCGCAGCCAGTTGATATTCCTCGAAAGTAGCGCTCGGTCCTGGAAGCGACGGACCAGGAAGAGGGGGGAACTCACGAGCGGTAGGACGAGAATTAGGACGAGGGATCCTTGCCCGACTTTTCTTTCGTTCGGCAGATGGCGACGGAGCAGACGAGACAGACCGCAGTGCGGACCGCGAGAGACGCTGCGCAGGTGAGAGCGGCACAGGTGATTCCGACGGAGCATCTACTTCAGAGATCAACGGTGCAGGGTCGGAAGCTGATGTGGAGGATTTGACACGTGGAGCAGGGTCCACATCCATCGGACCGGTAGTAGTTCCAGAGTTTGAACCCCCAAGTGATTCAGCCTCGCGATCATCAGACACTGTCTCAGTGACGGGCAGAAGACTAACAGCAATCGTAGTCAGACTAGGATTAGCTGGAACGGGCGGCTGAGGAGGGGGCACAGGTGCAGGTGCAGTCTCAACCACAGAAGGAGCTGGAGATAACATTGGAGACGGATTTGCAGAGACTGAGAGTACACCAGATCCAGACGCAGAACCAGAAACGGAGTTAGAGTTGGAAGGTCTAGAGCTGAGAGCAGGGGAAAGAAAACGAGCAACAGCGGGAATACCAGGACTACCAACAGTACTAGTCGCACGTGCTGCATTGGCAGATTGCAAAGCACCTATTAGAAGACGTGAAACCCAGTATGATATCATATACATCAACGAATGATAATTTGTCAAAAGTCGAAAAGATGGGGAGGCTGTATCCAAAAACAGGGAGGAAAAAAATGCAAAAAAAGACACTCACGTTCCCTCTCCTTGGCATCGGACTGCGGAATCTGCGGAACATACCACGTCTCCGTCGGGGGCACCCAGACCCCTCCACCTACGCCAGTAACCGTCTCCATCACAGGTCCAGAGCCCTTCATCGTCGTCGCCCGCTCACCACTCTGCTTATTCACCAGACTAATTCCGCCGTGCTTCGCTGCACTCTTACTCAAACCCTCGACGACAACAGCGGCTGCGGCTGCAGAAGTGGAGGGGGAGGAAGAGGGAGGGGCGAAGAATGGAAGTTGATCTTTATCAGCACTCGGACTCGGACTAACGCCCGCGTCGCTCGAAACACCTGCGTTCAACATCCCTTTTGTCCGTGAATTAATGTTCGCGTTCAAACGTGACGGTGAATTTGAGAGTGGGGTGTCCGGGGGAGTCAGGTTCAGATGGGATGGCGGAGTGTGCGGAAGGGCGCTCGCAGGGAGCGGGGATAAGGGTATGGTGGTCGGCTCTGTGGTCGGCTCTGGGGTCAGCTGTGTGTTCGTGTTCATAATCGTGTTCGTGATCGTGATCTTGGTTGCAGCAACGGATGAAGTGCTACCTGATGCATTTGTACTCGTCATGAGGGCGGGAGCGGCCGTGGAGCTGGCGATCGCTGTCGTGTTCGAGATCGAGACGCTATCAATGGGAGGAGCTGCTGTAGGCGCAGGCACAGAGCCAGGGTCTGGTGGCCCAGCCGTGCTCACAGCTCCGTTATTTTGATCCTCCTCCCTTTGGTTTTCGTTTGCGTTTTCGTTTTCGTCGTGCGCAGGCACAGAGTCAATCGTCATCACAACGGCGACAGGTAGCTCAGCAGTGCTCGCGCCTCCGTTATTTTGCTCGTCCTCGTCCTTTTCATTTTCGTTTTCGTTTTTATTGTTGTTTCCGTTGCCGTTATCCTCTACCTCGTCAACGGCGTCACGAAGTACCTGCGAATCAACCTCCATCGATCCAGACGAGGATTGAGGATACATCAATCCCTCGGCCACAAGATCAACCTCATCCTCATCTTCGTCAATTCCTCCATTCACCTCGTCCTTCTCCTTCTCTTCCATGCCCTTCCCTCCCATCTCGGTTTTCCCATCACCTCCGTCGTCACTTGTACGCGGACACTGAACGTGCTCTACCCCCTCAACAATGGGAAGTGACGTTATACTCTCATCGTGGATGCCCTCATTCTCCATGAACCGACCGGAATGCTCCTGTTCGTCGCCTGCTTTCTCTTTCTCCTTGTCCTTATCCTTCTCGACTTTCTTCGCGCTCGCGCCCTCTACGTCCTCCCCTTCGACAACAGCACGACTACTAACTTGACTCAGCTCCAAGCTTTCGCCCTCGCCCGCAAGCGACGAACTCGCCGCAACGATTACTTTCTCCTTCTCCTTCTCCTTCACTTCCTCTACCCTCGCCTTTTTTGGAGGCGGGGTCGACTCTGTCTCCCCAGGTTGGACCATTGGCCGCTTCACTTTCCTCGTCGGAGAACCCTGCGCACCCTTCCAGCCGTGTATCATCGGTAAAGGACCCTTCGTTCCCACCTTATCCTTCCCTCCCTCCTCCTCCCCTTTATCTTTTTCCTTGTCCCCGCTGCGCTTTCGTTTACCTGTCATCTTCCTCGACCTCTTTCCCTTTGGTGTCTCAGGTTCCAGAGAGGCCGCAGGCGGGGAGGGCAGACGGACGGGTTCCCAGTCATAACGCTCTTGATAGTCGTCAGGGCGGTATTTGAGTCCAGCGGTGAGAGTTTTGTATGATAGTCCTTCTGCACATTCTTCTTTTGTGAGATGAAAGCCTTTGTGGCCTTTTAAAACGAAGCGAGTCCAGTCTGCGCGAAAGCGTTAGTTACAAACTGTACTGTAGTATCATGAAAGAAAATCAAAATCAAAAGCACCTTTTTTGAGAACATCCTCCTCATACTCTGTCTCCTCAAACTCTTTCCAGAAACCCATCAAAAACTCCTCGCGATTGACGAGCCACCTGCGATAATACCTCGTCAACGCGCGATCGAACATCGGACACCTCCACGTCTTGTCCAGCGTATTATTCGCCATGGCTTCACGGGCCCGTTGCAGAAATATGGTACACAGCCTGGCAACATGCAGAATATCAAACTTGTAATCCCCCCACTCGACCTCCCTTTGCGGACTGGACAACACCAGGCGCAGGCTCTCCCACTGGAACTTCATCGCAAACATCAGTGGGAGGCGATAGCCCTTTGGGATGGTGGTGGGTGTGCGATCGCCACCTACGACGACGCACCACGGGTCGACAGAGCCGGGTGGGTGGCGCGGGGGGACGGTGAAGACGTTGTCGAGGAGGTATTTGATGAGGTAAACCTGGGACAACTCGTAGGGACGGATGTATTCGAGCTCGTCGGGGTGTTTCCAGGGCTCGGCGGGATTGGGGAGGACGACGGGCGGGCGGGGACGGGCGGGCGTGGTTATTTTGTCGTCGGCTGGGTCGGGATTGGCCGGGACGGGCAACGCGGCGGGCGGGACGGCGGGGCCGGCGGGGCCGGCAGGGGAAGGGTCGGTGGCGGCAGGCGGGGTTGCGTGTTTGTTCGGTGAGAGTTTCGGCTTCGGCTTCGGGGGGCGGGGACGGGACGGTGAGGACGCCTGGCGCATGATGAGCACGACCGGACGGTCCGGGCGGCGGCGGAGGCGGCGGTCTTGGGAGCGAAGGGCCGGCGTGGTGGGCGCGCGGTCGGGGTTAGTATTTGCAGGCGTCGCAGCGTCCAGGACCCACTCAGCGTGTGGTTCAAGGTTCACCAAACACGTGTCAACCCTTGGCCCTTTTTTTTTGGCCTCTAATGATAGTACTGGTCCTCACTTGCCCTTTCCAATACCCTGGGTATCAAAAATGGGAAATTTGCGGGGATTCTTGCAGCTAAACTCGATTGTCCTTACAACGGTGGATACTTGGGCTCAACTCATTTTTTAGCATTCCTCTCCATCCCCAATCCTCCTGCAGATACCATTTCACCTCCCGGGCCTGACCGGAAAACCTATATATCACATTGCCCTAATCTCATCTCCTTCAGCTATGTACCCCGAATCCAGCAGTTATAACCCTCATAGCGCCATCGAAACTTTTGAACGTACATGCTAAGTGGTACCCTAGTCATTTATACCATAGACTGAGGGTGCGCCAGCACTATATACGAGCCTCGGACAGCTCTACATCATGTACTTATGTGTCAGTGTTATTCTAGGTACAGGATTCAGTCGTTTAGAATATAGATCAAGGATCATGTACTTACATGTGTGTATCAAGATGTCCATCCGATGAGATTGCAGTATAATGAACCTCTGGAAAGAGTCCTCCAGATTCAAAGTTAATTATCATACATGGGAGTCATGACCAACAGGCCTGGATTCCCTGTTATCTCTGTACTACTCTCTATCATTCTCTACAACAAAAAAATCCACAAAAGAAGTACTTTACTCTCATCCTGGACTCTAGATGCACTCCATGTAGACAACATACTATTCCACTGATAGAGTAGCCACCCATTTATGCCTTATTTTAAGGTAGGGTTCATGCGCAAACCACTACATCACATGACTTTTTGGTGACTTTTCGCAACTTGAGCTCAAAAACAATATTTCGACTTGACTGAGCTACATTGTACAAATCAGGCTCCAATGAGCCCTTAAGAAAAGTAATTAGAAGAACTTATTGGAGCACAATTTGGGGATTTTGATTTGTAGCAGCCAATATATGGTTCACAAGCAGCATCTAATCAATCCTCTCAGGTTGTGTTACAGAGTAGCCACAGGTCATGTAATGTAGCAGTTTGCACATGGATCCTGTCTTATGTGTTTCACCTGTGCAATATGATTGAAGAGAACAGAAGGGCTAAGCACACCAATTACATAGTGCAGAACATGGAACAGGTCATGAAAATAAAATGCACCTTAGCACATAGGATCTGACTATTATAAGCAATTGTCAGGGGACTTCCTTTTCTTGATGCTTGGGATCATTCCACAATGGTCCAGAGATGTCCAGACCTACCCCAGAGCACAGCCCCATTCACGGCTAGGTGACACCTTGCAGTATTTTTGAACTCCTGGTGCAGAGGAATCCTTAGACTTGTTCTCTTTGCATTTCCCTCTGCCAGGTGATTAGTTACCTTCTTGTTGTATTATAAAGGTTTTTAATACACTTTGGATTTCCCTCTGCCAATTGTGTGATTAGCCGCAACTCCCAGAGGTTGCCCTTACAGCAGAACAAGTCTCCTAACTCTGGTTCAGAGGCCTCCTACAGCATGCCCAGATACTCTGCACCCCTGTTTGCCACCTCCCCACCAGACTTAAGCCCTGGTGCTCCTATGTCCCAGCTCACCCCCCCAGATCCCTCTGCAGAGGCTCCAACTCTGCAAGACAATGCCTGGAGTTGCTTGCTCCAACTAGAAGCGCAAGTGCAACTCATGCAGACCTCACTCACCCTCCACACTGCCAAACTCTCCACCCTCTATCAAATCACCAAAACCATCTCCAACTCCCTCTGGGTGCTCCTTGAGCACCTTCCCACAGCCCCTGCTGCATCTGCACTTCCCTGCTGCAAGACCAGCCCCTCCAGTGCAGGGACATGCCAACATTGCCCACCCAGCACTCCCAGATGCATACAATGGTGACTGTGCATCTGGAGAGCATTTCCTCCAGTCCTGTGTCACCTACATCTAGCTCTGCAGTTGTGACTTTGTCTCTGACAAGCTAAAAATTGCATGGGTGCTGTCCTACATGAAGTCAAGGCAGGCAGCAACCTATGCAATGAGGGTCTTCTGACGCCCCAGAGGAGTAACAGGGTTTGCGGACTAGGCCACCTTTAAACAGGAGTTTCAGGATGAATTCTTCCCCCAAAACCCAGCCAAGACCGCAGCACTGACTTTACAAGACAAGGACCTGTATGAGCAAGGTAGGAGGTCCTTGGACAAGTACATTAATTTGTTTCAGGCTCTTGTAGAGCAGGCCAACTATTCCAATGGGCTCCAGCTCTGCCTCACCTTTTGGGAAGGGCTGAATCCCACCCTTATAGAGTGCATGGATAACCTTGCAGAAGGATGCCCCTCTAACAATTAGATAGACTCCTGGTACTGGGCCTGGGACCAGTAGCAGCTGATGGAGCTCAAGTACAACCAACCTCTGCTAGGCTGTGGCTCCTGCCCCTGCCACTTGTCCTCTGATCCCTGCCTCATGTTTCCAAATAATTCCTGTGACTGATAAGGTCCTTGAGTACACCCAAATGCTACCTCCAGGAGTACCCATGGATGTTGACACTTCTTGCCAATGAGCCACTCTTCTACTCCTGTGCTGACATTGTGGTGTTCCTGGCCACTTTGCCCAGAGGTGCCTCTTGGGCCTTGAAGTCAGGTTCCTCACCTCCAAGGAACAGGAGAAGCTTTTCCAGCAGCTCTTAGTCTTCATCCAATGTAGCCACCCTGGACAGCCTTGAGAAGGAAGCACCTGGCCACCTGGTCCCTGTGGAGGAGGGATTTTAGAGAAGCAACAGGTGATTAGTATGCCCCTGTTGCCTAGTGCTAATTAGTTTGCCTGTCTGGCAATAAAAGAGACCAATACAGTTTCTGCTGACCCCTTTTTACCAGCTACCATAAGCACCCCCTCTGACATACCCAAACCCCCTGCTCTGGGGTGACTGGACTCTTTGTAGATGCCAACTATGTGGAATGCCACCAACTCACCATCCAACCACTCCTATCCCCAATCCCTGTATACAACATTGACAGCACCCCAAACAAGGCTGGCTCCATCTGCATGGTACTAGACCTTGTCCTCTGCTACCAGTTGCATGCAGAGCAAGCCACCTTTGCAGTCACCAGCCTAGGCAAGCAGGACATGATCCTTGGCTTCACTTGGCTCCAGAAGCACAACCCAAAGATCAACTGGACCAAGGAAGAGGTAAGAATAAGCCAATGTCCTTGACACTGTGCCACCTGTGCAGAAGAATCAAAAAGGGAGCGGTACACCGCTATGCAGGAATATGCAGCTATCTAGGCATGTCAAGTTGGATACCTCCCTTTCACAGACCTTGTCCTGCTGGACCCCTTGCCTCTGGCATTTCCTCAATAGAGTGGCCCTCTATGAGGATGACAGGCATGGCAGAAGAACCTCTAGACAGGAAGGAGGATTTCAGGGAGAGTTGTGACTTGCCTGGGATCTGGAGCAGCCAGATGATGCCATCAAGGTAGGAGACCGCATTTACACAACAACCCTAAGGATACCACCCTCTCTGAAGGAGATTCAGGCCAGTTAGATCACTTCCCAATGACTGGCCCAGGCCTTTGCAACAAACACTCCCTTCCTCTCCCAGGCTTTCTAAGATGCAGTTCCTAACCACATTGATGACACCCAAAAGAAGATCAGTGGTGTCATGATTACAGTTGCTAACCTTGGTAATGTGTTGGGCATGCTAAGTATGTGAGGGAGTCTAGGCAGGTTTCCAGAGAACTTGTCAAGGGGTAATGGGGTTGCAGATTGAGGTAGTGTTGGTGAGGTGTTGAGGGTTAAGTGTGGTTGGGCTGGATGTTGGTAAGGGGATTGGTTGTCAGAAAGGGGACTGGTGTCAAAGACTAGATAAACTGGTATGGCAATAAAAGAAGTGTGGCAACAAGAGTAGTCGGCAATAGGAAGGAGTTGTTTAGTAGAGGCAGCAAGAGAAAAGGGGTTAAGAAGCTTAGCATATCCAAGTGCAAAATGCCTTGCCATAATTGCAAAGGCATGTAATGTACTGAGAGCACCAAATGTTGGTGACATAACATAGAGTTTGAGAGAGAAAGAACAGTTGTAATGTGGCAAGAGGACAAGTGCAGCAAGAGCAAAACAGAGTAACAACCCTTTAGAACTTAAGGTGCACTAATTGAAATTTGAAGTGCAGTGTGATCAAAGAGAGGTGCTTGACTGGGTTATTTTGATAATCTACTACTGACAGAAAAGTAAGTATTTATACTATAACAAGTTTGCCGCTGCTGTTTAAGAATGAAAAGTAAATGCTGTGAGTTAAACTATATAATGTGAAGTCCACAAGCAAGCTATCCATACTATGTCAGCAAGAGTCTATAAGCAAAGTTAGGTGCCAATGTGAAGCACAAGGCTGCCTGTCATAGAGAATCTTCATCATGCCTTGTTGCCAAGCACTGTCATTGCTAAGGTAAAACACCAGTCTGTTTGTTTTGGGAATTCTTCATCATTTTTTAATGCCAAGCACTGTTGTTGCTAAGTGGCTTCCAATCTTATTAGCAGATGCCAAGTGTCACCTGTCAATCTGTTCATCACTGATGCTATCATTGATGAGTAAAACCATTGCCATGCAAGGATGTTAGGAGATATCCAAATGGAGATAGTCAGACTCGCCAAGGTGCCATACTATTGCCTTGATGTGCCTAGTCCTAATGGAGGCTTATCAACATACATGACTTTGAAGATGCCTTCTTCAAGGCCTTGTTTGACTCCCTCCCAGAGTGCAAGCAGTAGAACTATGCCATTGAGCTGATGCTCAATGCAAAGCCTGCTAACTGCAACGTCTACCTACTTGCCAAAGGAGCAGGACAAGCTAGACACATTTTTCTGAGAGAATCTCAAGTCAGGATGTATTCACTCCTCAAAGTCTCCAATAGCCTTGCTGGTGTTCTTTATTAAGAAAAAGGATAGTTCTCTCTGGTTGGTTCAGAACTACTGCATGCTCAATACAATGACCACAAAGGATGAGAAGTGGTACCCTGTGGCCTTCCACTACAGAAGCCTCAATGCTGTGGAGTGCAATTACAAGATCCACAACAAGAAGATGCTGGCCATCATCTGGTCTCTGGAGAAGTGGCACCACTTCTTGGAAGGCACAAGGCACAAGTTTGAAGTCTGGATGGACCACAAGAACCTGGAGTACTTCTGGATGGCTAAGAAGCTCACCTGTTGCTAGGCCTAGTGGTCCCTGTACCTTGCCAACTTTGACTTCTTCCTGCCTCACAAGCCAGAAAGGAGTATGGGAAAGCCTAACACACTGTTCTGACATGCAGACCACAGCTCTGGGGCTGGAGATAATGCCAAAATCATACTCCTCTGCCCAGATCTGTTTGCCATCTGTGCTCTGGAAGGAGTATCCATTCAGGGGAATGAGGTCAACATCCTCTGGGATATCTGCTGGGGCAACCACAAAGGACTCCAGGAGAACTCAGTAGTCAAAGCAGCACTGGCTCTCTGCTCTGTAAGACCATCAGGGACAGGTCTGTACATACTGGCAAATAGGGTCTACAGGACAGTCTCCTTATCTTTTATAGTTGCATCTATGTCTCAAACGACCCAGAGCTCCAGAAGTGTATTATTGAGCAATACCACAACTCTTGGATTGTGGGGCATCCTGGCTGCTAGAAGATGCTGGAACTGGTGTCCTGGAACTACTGGTGGCCCCAGATGTCCCAGTATATTGGGTCCTACACTAGTACCTGCGACCTGTGCCTTTGGACCAAGCCCCAATGCCACCTCCCAGTGAGACAGTTGCACTCCCTCCCAGTACCAGCTGCATGCTGGTGCATGGTCTTTATTGACTTCATAGTAGAACTGCTGGACTCCCATGGCTACAATGCCATCATGATGGTAGTGGACCTGTGTGGTAAGTGTGCTCATTTCATCTCTACTCACACTACCTGCTCCACCAGTACCAGAATAATGTATGGAAGCTCCATGGCCTCTCCACTGCCTATATCTCCAACTGGGGTCCACAGTTCATAATAGAGTTTACCTGCAAGCTGTACTGCCTGCTCCACATCAAGCTTCACACTTCTACCATGTATCATCCCCAGTCCAATGGCCAGACAGAACATGTCAACCAGGAGCTCAAACAGTACCTCTGCCTATTTTGCAACAAGCAGCAGGATGACTGGGATGAGCTCCTCCCAGAGGTGGAGTTCCAGTACAACAACCATGTTTACTCCACTACTAAGGTCTCTTCATTCCTTCTAAATACTGGACACTACCCCCAGATGAGTTTTGAGCTGCTGGTATGGCAATTGGAGAACAAGTCCATCAACAAGTTTGTGAACCAGATGTGCAAAGCCCAGGAAGAAGCCAAGGCAGCCCAGTTTAAGGCAAAAAATGACATGGCCTGGTACTATGACTGTGGATGACTTCTGGCCCCCACATACAAGCCTGGAAATTGTGTATATGTGGACAGCTTAGACATTGCCACCACCCAACCTTCAAGGAAGCTGTCCCACCACCAGCTAGGGCCATACATAGTGGAAATGCAAGTGGGCTCCTTGGGTTATTGACTCTGCATGCCCCCCAGGATGTGCCAGCTACACTCAGTCTTCAATGTAGTCAAACTCCTGCCAGCTCCAGACAACTCCATACCTGGACAACAAGCACTGCTGCCTCTGCCTCCTGCTGCCTCTGCCTCCAATTCTAGTGGCCAAAGGCCCAGAGTACAAAGTGGAAAAGATCCTAGACAGCTATATATTTTGCTGCAAGCTACAGTACAAGATCAAGTGGAAAGGCTACAGTATTGAGGACATCTTCTGGGAGCCTGTCAATGGCATACATGCACCTGCCCTTGTTCAGGAGTTCCACCACACACACCCTGATGCACCCTGGGCCAATTGAGGCATCTACTCCATCTCCCCAACTGACCAAGCAGTCCAGAACCTGTTCTACCCCATGTGTCAAGTCACCACACTCTAAGGGGGGGTGATGCCAGGGGACTTCCCTTTCTGAATGCCTGGGATCATTCTGCAATAGTCCAGAGATGTCTGGACATACCCTGGGGCACAGCTATATTCATGGTCAGGTGACACCTTGCAGTATTTTTGGACTCCTAGTGAAGAGAAATCCTTAGACTTCTTCTCTTTGGATTGCCCTCTGCTAGGTGATTAGTTACCTTTTTGTTGTATTGTAAAGATTCCTAATACAATTTGGATTTTCCTTTGCTAGTTGTGTGATTAGTCGCAACTCCTGGAGGTTGCTCTTATAGCAATGTCCAATAAGAATCTCAAAGATAGCACTAGTGACAAGCAGAATAACAGGAGGTAGATAGCATCAATCAATCAAAACTGATGTTTCTAAGCAATGGCAGTGCTTTGGATTAGGAACTTGGAACAATGAGTTCTTTAAGACAGACATCACAGCATTTCACCTTGGCACCTGACATTTCTTAGCACTATTTTTAGATATTTACTGACATTTTTACCAATTGACTGCTCTTTGACATTGCATAGCCCATTAAAAATAGAAAACTTGTATTAGTATAAATACTTATCTTTTTTATTAGCAGAAACAAGCAATTGAGTTTTCCTTGATCACTCCAGACAACAGATAACTTTTTTAGGACTTAAATGTTCAAAGTGTTGTGTCTTTACCCTTGCAGCTTCAGTGGCAATACTCTTGGTACTATAAATGCCTTGCATTTGGAGCAAAGCATTCAAGCCTGGATAGACTAAGCTACCAGTTAGTTTTTATTGTAAGTTTTTTTAACAAAACACTAACTTTTTAACTGATAACATAGTTTAAACCTGGGAGCCCCTTAACTTTTAACTGCTACTGCTAATACCAGTTGCCACAACCAAGTATATATCCCTCTGAAGAGAGAAGCTAGAAGAATGCTCCCATCTAATATCCCTCCTCTCAAACCATACACCCAGGACAAGGGCATGAAAGCTGAAAGGGAGCAGAAGGAACAGCAGATATGCATCCAAGCCCCAAGAAACTTAGAAACAAACTTTCCTAATTCCTACCAGCTAAGGAAGGCAGGTAGCAATAATACTTCAAGAGCCTCAATGCCATGGAATGCAACTACAAGATCCATGACAAGGAGATGCTGGCAATAATCCAGTCCTTAGAGGAGTGGTGCTATTTTCTAGAAGGTGCTCAGCACAAGTCCAAAGTCTGGACAGACCACAAAAACCTGAAGTACTTCTGGGTGACCAAGAAGCTCAACCATTGCCAGGCCTGGTGGTCCCTGTACCTTGCCAACTTTGACTTCTCCCTTCACTACAAGCCTAGTAATGAGCTCTTGGTTGGGCTCAGTGCATAAGACCAGGATGGCAACACTTCACCATTCCTCCACTGACTATCCCCTCATGCAATACCACTCTTTCTCTCCACCTCCCAGCATAAATCCTTGAAACTACAAGATGATTCCTACATGCCAGCTAGCCTTGCTGCCTACTTTATAAAAGGTCATGGATGCTACTGGCTTACTGGCTCCCTTACTCATGAAATGTGCCTCCACCTTGCCCAAGCTCAATGTATCCTGATCACATAACATGACATGCTCCCTACTCTCATGTGCTGCTCTATTTACACTTTGATAGACACTTTGGTCTCAGCCTGATGCACTGTCCTGACATGCAAACTATGGCTCCAGGGCTAGGGACAATACCAACATTGTCTTCCTATGTCTGGAGATATTTGCTATTTGTTCTCTGGAGGGCATGTCCATCCAGGGAGGAGGTTTACATCTTCCAAGACATATGCTATGGCAGTTATGAAAGGCTTTAAGAGGATGCTGTGACCAAGGCTATGCTGGCCCATTACTTGGAAAGAACTCCAAGAACCAAATCTGTGCATGCTGACAAATGGGGTCTACAAAACAGTCTCCTCACCTTTTGTAGTTGCGTCTATGTTCTGAACAACCCAGAGCTACAGAGGCACATTGTTGAACAGCATAACAATTCCCAGATTGCAGGGCACCCCAGTTGCTGGAAGACATTGGAATTAGTGTCCTGAAACTACTGATAGCTCCAGATGTCCTGGTATACTGGGTCTAACACCAGCACTTGCAATCTGTGCCACTGGGCCAAGCCCCAATGTCACCTCCCAGTGAGACAGCTGCATCCCCTCCTGGTACTAGCAGTGCACTGGAGCATGGCCTCCATTGACTTCATTGTGGAACTGCCAGATTCCCATAGCTATGACACAATCATGGTAGTAGTGGACTTGTGTAGCAAGCATGCTCATTTCATCTCCACCCACACTACCTGCTCTACTATGGGCACTACCAACCCTCTACTGGAAGAATGTATAGAAGCTCCATGGCCTCTCTGACATCCATGTCTCTGACCAGAGTCTGCAGTTTATGACAGAGTTCACTTGCAAACTTTACCATCTGCTCCACATCAAGCTCCACATCTCAACTGCATACTATCCACAATCCAATGCCAGACAAAATGAGTCAACCAGGAACTTGAACAGTACCTCTGCTTGTTTTGCAACAAGTGACACAACAACTGGGATAAGCTCCTCCTGGAGGCAGAATTTCAGTACAACAACTACGTTTACTCTGCCACCAAGGTCTCCCCATCCCTCCTGAACACTGGATGGCACCTCCAGATGGGATTTAAGCCTTTCAGATGTTGATCAGAAAACAAGTCTATCAATGAGTTTGTAGATTGGATGTGCAAAGCTTAGGAGAAGGCCAAGGCAGCTCTGACCAAGGCAAAGGATGACATGGCCCAGTATTATGACTGTGGATGACTTCCACCCCTCACATACAAGCCTGGCAACTATATATACTTAGACAGCTCCAACATTGCTACCACTTGACTATTCAAGAAGCTGTCACATTGCCTACTTGAGCCATACATAGTAGAAAAGCAGGTAGGCCCTCTAGCCTTCCAACTCTAGTTGCCTCCCAGAATGCACCAGCTCTACCCAGTCTTCAATGTATTCAAACTCCTGCCTGCTCCAGACAATCCCATACCTGGACAGCAAGGGCCACTACCCCTGCTCCTGGTCCTGGCAGAAGACAGCACAGAGTATAAAGTGGAGAAATTCCTAGATAGCCATCTATTCCACTAAAAGCTACAGTATAAGGTGAAATAAAAGGGCTATAGTATTAAAAATATCTCCTAGGAGCCCACACATGGCATTTAGGCATCTGCCCTTGTTAAGAAATTCCACTGCACACACTCTGATGCACTTTAGGCTATCAGAGGCATTTACTCCATATACTCAATTGACCAGGCAGTCCAAGACCTGTTTTATTCTGTGAATTGAGGTGCCACACTCTAGAGGGGGGCAATGTCAGCTTGTGCCTCAGCAGCTGATTTGTCAGTATGCATCCCAGCAACTTATTACTTAATTGGGTCACATGACTTGCAGCATTATTTTTCAGACTCCTGGCTTTGGAAAATCTTAAACTTGTTCTCTTTGGATTTCTAAATGCCAGGTGATTGACTAGTTATTATTCCTGTTATATTTACCTTTCTAATATACTTTGAATTCCCCTCTGCTAGTTGTGTGATTAGCCACAACCTCTGGAGGTCACCCTTACACAACACATTCTATACACAGTCTCCTCACACTGGACAAAGCAGTTGAGATCTGAGTAGACTTCTCAAGTTCTTCAAAATCTGACTTACACCTCATTGGTGGGTTTCTGACTATATACCTTTCCACCCTGACCTGGTATAATCTACTATCAGAGCAGTGTGAGCACTTCAACTCTTACTCCAAATCCAAGTTATGAGTAAAAGATTAGCAACAAAGTAAAAATGCAAACATGATAATAACAAGTGATAAACTCATGAGCTTGTTGTAAGGGCAACCTCTGAAGGCTATGGCTCAGTCACACAGCTGGTAAAGGGAGATCCAAGGTATATTCAATAATATCTAAAGTTTTATAAGCATAGCTACATACTTGGCAGAGGAAAATCCAAATAGAGCAACTCTAAAGACTTCTTATGCCAAAAATAATGCTTCTAAGGCTCTGAATGCATGGCAGCTACTGTACAAAATAACAGAAAGCCTCAACTCTAACCAAACACAGTGAAAACCTGGAGATTGTCCAAATTCAGAAGTGGCTGTGCTGCCTCTTGAGCTGGAGTTAGTTTTACCACATTGAAAACTGGGTAGAGTCAATGCATGGATGCTGGCAGCCAGAGTTGATAGGCTAGAGGACTAACCTGTCATTCCACCACATAGGAGCTTAGGCAATGATGAGACAGCTTCTGAGAGGGTTGTGTAATAGAAATGTGATTGACTTAAATGCAGATGTCTATCCTTGGTCATATTATTGTGCCATGTTGTTTTTTGCCTTTGTTAGTGCCACCTTTGCCTCCTCCTGTGCTGCTTTCATTTGGTCTATAAACTCATTTACAGACTCATTTTCTGAAGGTCATCCATGAGGCTCAAAGCCCATTCAAGAGTGGCAACCAGTGTTCAAAGAAGGGCAAAGTCTGAGCAGCAGCATGGACATGGTTATTGTACTGGAAATCTGCATTTAGTAGGAGTTTGTCTCAGTTATCCTGTTTCTTGTTGCAGAATAAGTGCAGGTACTGCTCTAGTTCCTGATTCACTTGCTCTGTTTAGCTGTCAAACTGGTAGGTGGTGGAAGTGTGGAGCTTCACATTGAGCAGCCAGTATAACTCCTTTGTAAATTTAGCAACAAACTAAGGCCTAGGAGAGGTCATGCAGCTTCCAAACATTTTTCTGATAGAGATTAGCAGCATCCATGTACAAGCAAATAGTATGAGTTGAAATAAAGTGTGCTCATTTACTACAGAGGTCTACTATTACTATGATAGCATCTTATTTATGAGAGTCTGGCAGCTTCACAATAAGGTCCACCAAAGCTATGCTCCAATGCTCAGCAGGAATGGGCAAGGGGTAAAGTTGACCTATGTAAGGCTGATGTTGAACCTTGGTCTGGAGGCAGAGGTCACAGGTACTTGTATAGAAAACAATGTATTGTGGCATCTACAGTGGCTCAAAAAACTGTCTCAATGTTTTATACTTTTTAAAAAATGACATTGGCATGAAGGATTGGAACTAATTATAATTCTGGTTAAATCATGTAAAATACTATGGCATTGTAGCTACAAATCTTGGCCTATGTTATTCAAATCAAAACCAATGTGTCACAACCTGCACTAAGTCCCAAGCCCCAGACGCCCACCAGGTCATTCCAACCGCCCTGGACAACAGGACCCCCACCAACAACCCAAGGGACACACCTTTATCAAACCTGGCACCCCGGCACACCTCCCATCAGCCCCGGCACCCCGGCACAACTCCCATCAACCCCTCATCAAGACCAGCGCCCGCCTTTACCCTGAAAACCCCCGATCTACCCAACCTACCAACCTGAACACCCACCAATCATCTGGCTTCCCACGCGACCACCCCCGGATGCCCCGCACAATCACCCCCAATGCCATTCAATACCTTAGATACACAGCCCCACGCACCAATCCCGATTGTCACCCCCAGGCTAAAACCTCCCCAAGCCAGTCCTGGACCCCCTACTTAAATCCATAGGTAGCACTCCACTAAAGTAGTCTTGATATTACCTTTGCCATTACTTTGTCATACCTCCATTTTGTACGAGCTTGTCTGTCTAACTTGTCTGCCAATCTATATCTTCTTTTCTCTCCAAGTCTCCCAGTCTTTTTCAAGTCTCCTCCTCTTTCTTTGCCTCAGTCTCCCGGTTTTTCTTATCTCACCCCCGCACACCTCCTGTACTACCTCCCTCACTTCTGGACTTCCTCTCAACCATCCAGACTTCCTCCGGAACTCCTGCTCTCTGTCTAGGACTACTCCCTCAGACATTGAGTCCGCCTAGTAAGGACCCGCTTACAGTTGGAAGCCCCTGTAGTCAGCGGAACCTGACACAATAGAGTAATGGCTATTTTCAAATATTCACTCATTGGGATAGTTTTTTGAGCATCTTCAACTTTGCAGATTTATCCCTATTTTAGTCAGAAATAAAGAGTAAGTTGCATGTGGCAATATTAACAGAATCATGTGACCACATTTAGTTATATTTGGGAGTGGTTCAAGTTGGTTGAATCACATCTTGACCTTTAAACACCAGCATAAAAGCTACTTCTCCTGCATAATGCTCTACTGTTGCTTCTCTCTTTGTTCAAGAGTATTCTCTGCATCAGATTGAGACTAAAACTGGTCTAGGAAAGTCCACTATTGGGAGGATTGGTAGAGATTTGGAGGTGGACAAGGAAAACCATCCTGGAGGCCATTCAGCTAAGCTTAGTTGATGTAATAAACAGGCTATTGTTTGACAAATCTCAACTGGAAGACTTAATACAGCTGTTCAGGCCACCAATTTTATTAACAACATCAATTCCAACTCTGTCTCTCCTCAGACTGTCCAGAATGTGCTGAAGGAGAAGGAGTATTGGTCTGCTACAAAGAGGAAAGTTCTTATGCTCAAAGCTAGACATAGGCAACTATGACTTAAATGGGCTCAAGAGCATGAGAACTGGACTGTGAAGGATTGGAAAAGAGTGTTGTAAAAGGATTGGGTCAGTTGGAAAGCAGTATGTGTAAAAGTTACAAGGAGAAGGCATTTCAAATCATGTCACTACACCTACTGTGAAACTTGGAGGAGGGCATAATCTCATGATATAGGGCTGTATGGGGAATGGAGTAGAAAAGCTGATAGAGGTTGTGGAGATTACAAATGCAGAGCAGTACCATGAAATTTTGGATGATGGAGCAAAGAAAAGCTTTGAAAAGTTGGAGATGGAGGAGGATGCCTGCTACTTTCAACAGGACAATGATACCAAACACAACTCCAAGAGGGCTAACAAGTGGATTGAAGGCAACATCCTCTGGTGGCCAGCCCAATTCTCTGATCTTAACCTTATTGAACACCTTTGGGAGTACTTCAAAGGAGCAGCTTAGGCAGTATGAAACACCTCCTCATGGTGTGTATGAATTGTGAGAGAGGGTTGCAAAGGAGTGAGCTGGAATACCAGCAGAGGTATGCCAAGAACTGATAAAAAGCATGCCTAGAAGGTTTCAAGCAGTTATCAAGGCAAATGGAGAACATACAAAGTACTAAATATCAAAATTAGAGATGCTCAAAAAACTGTCCCAATGAGTGAATATTTTGAAATGGCCATTACTCCATCAGTTTTGATTCAAATTATATGAGCTAAGATGCAAGTTGTAGCTACAATGCCATAGTATTTTACATGATTTAACCAGAATTTTGATTAGTTCCAATCCTTCATGCCAATGTTATTTTTCAAAAAGTATAAAACATTGAGACAATTTTTTGAGCCACTGTAGGGCCACCAGTAGTTGCAAGAGACCAGTTTCAGAGTCTTCAATTAACCTGGATGTCTAGCCATGCAGGAGCTATGATGCTGCCCAACAATATATCTTGAAGGTCAGGGTTATTAGGAATATAGATGCTATCTTGGAAGGTGAGGAGGCCATTGTCTAATGTCCATTTGCTGGCATCCTTTTAGCCACCTTTCCTGTTGCTTTGACAGATTTCTTGGAAAATGTTTACTTCCTCACTTTGAACTGCTATGTCCTTTGTAGCACAAATAGCAAAGAGTTCTGGTCAAAGAAGTGCATGCAATGTTTCTATTATCATTTGCTCTTGATCTGTGATCAGCATGTCAAATAGTGCATTAGGCTTGTCCATGCATTGTATCGGCTTGTAATGCAGTGAGAAGTCAAAGTTGGCCTGATACAAGGACTATTGAGCTTGCTAGCAGTCAAGCTTCTTAGCAGTCCAGAAGTACTTGAGGTTTTTGTAGTATGTCCAAACTTCAAACTTGTGCTGAGCACTCTCAAGGAAGTGCCACCATTCTTCAAAAGACCAAATAATAGCAAGCATCTCCTTGTCATAAATCTTATAATTGCACTTCACCACATTCAGACTCTTGGAATAGAATGCAACAGGGTGCTACTTGCTATTGTTCTTGGACTGCTGAGACAGGACCACTCCAGTAGCAAAGTCTGAGCTGTCTGCTTTGACATGGAAGGGAGAGTCATTGTCAGAAAAGATGAGAACTGGCTTAGAAATCACTGCTTGTTTGAAGGCATCAAAGGCTGCCTGCTGTGCTTGGCTTCAGCACTAGGAGGTATTCTTGACAGTGAAATCAAAGAGATGGTGTGCCTGGTGACAAAAGTCCTGGATGAACCTCTAATAGAAGTTGGTAAAGCCTAAAAATGCCTGTACTTCCTTTTTGTTCTTTAGCTCTAGCCACTCCACCACACTAGCAACCATGACTAGATACATCTCAGCTATTCCATAAGAGATGATTAGCCCCATGTATTTGACCTTAGGCTGCTCAAACTCACACTTGTCTGGTTTGAGAGTAGAGCTAGTGTTGGTGCAGGTATTCCAAAACTTGGCATATGTGTTGATGCTCCTCTAACATCTAATTATAGTGGGAGTGGCTGGAGAAAAATTTGGATGTGAGAAGAAGGGATCAAAAATGGGTTCCATGACAGCACCTTGACCCTCAGCTCTGAACAAGCCCCACTTGCTCCAACAATTGCACTGATGCTTCTGCCTGAGACATGTATAAATGTGGATGCTTCCCACAAATATGCCACTCTGCCACTTCTCTGCTGACAATGTGCTAAATTGGAGCACTTTGCTCAATGCTGTTTATGAAGCCTGGAGGTGTGCTACTTGCTCAGAGAAGCAGAAGTAGTTGCTTATGTGGCTCTTAGTAGCTCAGAATGTGTCCAGAGTCCCCTCCCTAGATGATATGATGTCAACTACCTAAGAAGAGGGAGCAAAAAACAATGCTACTACACTGGAAGATTTGCAAGGGGGTTTTCAAAGAGGCAGCAGGTGAATAGTATGCCCCTGTTGCCCAGTGCAAGTTATTTGTTCCAACTGACTCTGGACCACAGCAGTCAGACAAGGCCATCAAGGTAGGAAACTACATCTATGCTATCTGAAGTCTAGACACATATACTTCTCAAAGTTGCCAATGGCCTCACCCATGTTCCTTATCAAGAAGAACGACTCTTATTAGGTCAGTGTCAGGGGACCCATCTTTCATCTCCTATTCTTACCCTTTAATCTTCCTCTGACTACCCTCACTATGATTTTCCTTTATGCATTTCCTCAAGCCCTATCTGCTGGTACCACCTTTGCGCTTCTAGCTGCACAGGTTCTCTGTCCGTAATTCAATTACTGTCGGTCTTCCAGCACAGCCACTGTAAGGGCGACCTTTGGAAGCTATGGCTCAGTCACACAGCTGGCAAAGGGAGATCCAAAGTGTATTAGTATATGTATAAGTAATAGAAGTAAGTAATAACAACTACACACCTGGCAAAGGGAGATCCAAAGAGAACAAGTCTAAGGATTCATCTTGCCAGGCACTCAGAAAATAAAAGTAAATCACATGATATATAAGTCACATGTGAGGATCACATGTTCAGATCACCTGCTTGTAGTCACATGTCTGGTCTAGGTCACATGCTGAGGTCACATGTGCAGCTGAGTTTGAAAAGAGGGAGTAAATGATGGCAAGTTGGTCAGAAATACTCC
>JAGGAT010000411.1:0-31513 GCA_017657195.1 Termitomyces sp. T70a
GTGAATGTCTGGACACTTACCACTCCGAAGAGGAACATGGAAATCAGGACGGCAATCTCAACAGCACCGATTGTTGGCGAGACATCAACAAGTACAGGATTGAGCTGTTCTGTCATGCGCCCTAGAGTTTTGCAGGACCTGAAAGAAGGTCAAAGATCAGTCAGAATATGTAGGGACCGGCTTCTCACACCTTTGATCTTATCCCCTTGATTCTTTCATGAGCCAGTATCATTTCCTAACATTATGTCTAGACAAGGCTTGTTTCAACCCCATTTCCGGCACAATCTCGTTCACAGGTTTTCTGCCTCCAGTCATTTTTTTTTTTTTTTTTTTTTTTATTCCATTTGCGTGACTGAGGCGCTGCGCGCCTATGTTACACGGTACGTCTGAGAACTAAGTACTTCTACAAGAGCCACGCTATGCACCACCCCCCCGCGTACGCGGAGAAAGAGTGGGCCGACACGTCCTAGTGTCGTTTTAGGGCATGCTCCCCTAGTAATGTTCCTTCTGCTAGGCGGTTTGTCGATGGTGTTGGAGAGCTACAAGGCTCGAGCCGAGGGCAACGAGCCAATGGGAGACGAGCAGCTGGGCCGCCAGCCCTACCAGTGCTGGAAAGAAAGCGAGTCAGTAGTCATGGTGGGCTTGTACCTAGTGCCATCGAGAGTGAAAATGAGAAATAAAGGGGGTAGTGTAAGGGTCTCTATGAGCTCTGTGGAGGGCGAGTTTCGAACGGTCTTGGGTGGTGGTGCCGTTTGGGTTGGTCCGATGTTGGCGGGGTTGCAGGCAGTTAGCTTGCGGGAGGCGGTATTTTGGGGGCGAGAATGGATAGCCGTTTTGACGCGCGTATGAATCTGAACAGGAACTTGGTAGCGTGTGGTGAGGATAGCAAAATTTTAGTAGACTCAGCTGATCTCTGAAGTTTGGACGTGAGGTGGATGAACCGTTCGTGTTGGTACTGCGGGCATACGAACAGCCAATGGAGTGTCATTTCGACCGTGAGGCTTTGGCAGTGTTGACAGATGGGAGACTCGGCCGCCTTGATGCGGAAGAGGTAGAAGTTGAGGGGAATATGGTTGGTGCAAATCTGGGTGAGGATAGCGGAGTGTTTGCGGTTGAGGGGTTTGATCAGGCGCATGTAGTCCTTGGAGGGCATCGTGTTGTCGATCCTGTTGACTGCCGTAAAGCGTGGGGACCTTTTCCACCTATGTTTCCATGCGGTCATCGTGGAGGCCAGGAGATGTTGGCGCATGGCTGAGATGCTGAGTGGTAGCGGTTTGGACCTAAGGTAGACGGGTAGTAGGTTGGCCGGGCTTGTTGAGCCTTTCGCTGCCTCCTTTGCGAGTTTGTCCGCCCGTTCATTGGGGCCGAAGCCTTCGTGGCCGGGGGACCAGTGAAACTGAAGATCGAGGACACCTCAGGATCGGGCCACCCATTTTTTACCCACGCAAAGCGTGGCGCGTCTCTGGGGCGTGCTAAAAAGGCGGTCCGCCTTTTGGTGGAGATTCTCAGCGGCATCGTGGACCTTGTCGAGGAGGTAGTGCGCTGGGTGGGGCCTCTGGTTCATGAGGGCTTTGAGAGCCGCCTGGCTATCACTACCTACCACCGCGGAGCCCTTGATCTTGCCGCCTAGGGAGGTTAGCAGGTGCAGACCAAGCGTAAACCCTACCACCTCGCCCTCGTATACTGTATGTTCTGTTTCGGAGCCGAGGTGGTAGGTTAAAGATGCTGTTTCCACCCCGTCAACATAGAGCACTGCGGCGGCTCCAATGCCTCCCTGGTATCCAGAGCCATCACAGAACACTGACACCAAGGCTGAGCCGTGGGCTCCAGACACTGCGTTCAGGGCGAGATCCTTACTGTCCTCGATATTGGTGGAGAACGAGGGGAGATAGTTCGGCCGTCTTCTGACTGGGAGCACCTTTTTGATTGATCCTGGTTGGATGCCTGTGAATTGAAAGAGGTTATGTAGGGGGGACCTGTGCTTGCGCACGAATCTGCTCGCCACTCAGCGGGCTGGGACATGTAGGGGGTGGGAGGGGGGGAGAGAGGATATACGCACCGCGGCCCTCGTTAGGACTTTGCGGAACAGTAGGTCCACAGGCAGCAGGTTGGCATGGACGTCGAGGACATCGCCTGCCATCGTGCTTAGGGCCCCTGTGATCAACTTAGCCGCTTTCCGTTGAGAGGGGCTGAGCTTCTTGACTACGGCTACTGAGCCTGTGCGCCTCGTACCGTCCTTGGGGGAGCTGACACCTGTGAACCAGACATCAGCAGCGTACGTAAAGGCTGGGACTGCTACCGTGTTATACAGTTGGCGGACCCATTGGGGGGGCATTCCACCAGAGGTTCTGGAAAGGCGGGCGATCTGCTGGGTCCACCACGCTGCGCTGGCAGCAACTTTCTGGGCATGTGCCGACCAGGTGAGTTTGCAGTCAAGTACGACGCCGAGATACTTGTACGAGGGGACTGTGTGGACCAACTGGGTGGTGATTGAGCCGTCGTGGTTGCGCCAATTGAGGGAGAGGTCGGGGGGAATTGCATCATGCCGAGAGCGGGGGAAGTTGATGAGGGCCAGTTTGCTGAGCTCGAAGGGCGATCCGTGCGAGGTCGACCACTCAAAGCCACCTCCCTGCCTCTCCATCATATCCGCGATGATGGCATGGGCGTCGGATAGGGTGTCTGCGATGGCTAGGAACATCACATCGTCGACAAACCCTGAGGTCGATTCAGCTGTGGTTTTGGGGTCAGCTACCCTGATAAGGGGTGTGTTGTAAAAGGTGTAGAAGAGCATCGATAGTGGGCACCCCTGAGTTGTGCCGTTGTCGACAGGGAACCAGTCCGAGGTAAAGTCGTCGAATTTAAGCTTGGTCTGTCTGCTAGTGAGCATTCGTTTGGCTAACAGAACATACCCTTGCGGAACCCCGCAGGCGCGCATGTTGTGCAGGAGTTGGTCTCTTGCCGTGTTTGGGAATGCACCTTGAACGTTGAGGAAAAGCGCCATAGCGACTTTGCCAGAGCGCCAGGTGTTCTTGACTTTGTTCGTAATGAGGTGTAGTGCGTCAGAGGTGTTGCGGCCCGGTCGTCCACCAAATTGGTGGGCTGGTAGCATGTTGTGGTGCTCGGCTAGGAAGGACAAGTCAGCGGCAACAAGGATGGAGAGGAGTTTCCCTGTGGTGTTGAGCAGTCCAATTGGACGAAACGCCTTGGCAACGTTGTAAGCTGGTTTGCCCGGCTTTCAGAGTACCAGCGTGGTGGATTGGCGCCACAGCGGGTGATACACATTGAGTTCAAAGACTGCGCGGAAGATGTAGTGCAGGTGGTCCACGAGCATGGCAGCGCAGCGCTTCAACACCACATTGGGAATACCATCCGGGCCTGGGGCCTTGAAGGGTGGAAGATCACGGATCGTGGACAGAATCCTGTCACGGGTGAAGAATCTGATCCCGGGTTTGGGTTTGGGATATACGAAGGGGGGTCGTGGGGCGGGGGGGGGGGGGGGGGGGAGAATGACCCAACTAGTATTGGGGCCTTGTCCGCCTTCGCTTCGGCGGGGGCGGGGGCGCCGTTGGCCGTTGTCTTCAGGTCCGGTACCTTATCGCACGAGAAGTCCGTAGGTTTGCGGGTGACGTATTTGTTAGCCACGTAGATTTGGCGGGTGCTGATTTCTTTGAGCCAGTTGGTCCAGTGGTCCGTCCTGGCTTTCTTGATGCATTCTGACATCTTGCGCGAGAGGCGGGCCACTTCCTCCTTGGCAGGATGGTCGGCGATGTTGCGGAACCTGTAGGCAAGGTTGTCAGCATGGTGCCTCTGGGCCTTCAGCTGTTCGAGGTCCTTTGTCCACCAGCGCTTGGTGTGCGGACAGGGGGTCCGCAGAGGGACGATTTCATCTATGGACGCCACTTCCTGCATTATGGCAGTCAGGTTGTAGACCTTACGCTCGAATTCCTCTGCGGAGACAATACAAGTGGCCGGAGAGCGTTGCTCAAGCCTTACAGCAAGTGCCTGGTTAAAGGCGTCCCAGTCAGCCGATCGGAAGTCCCTCGATGGTGATGGGACGACTCTGGGGAGAGGGAGCTCAAGAACGGTGATCACCAGGAGGTGGTCTGTGACCGGAGGACGTAGTGCAGGCACTACTTCACACGAGATCAGGGGGTCACCTTCGCCTAACGTCCGCCAGACGTTGTCTGGGCGAGTCCAGCGGCCACCAACTGACTGGAGGGTCGGAGACCCCGGGGGCAGTGCTAACTCCAGATCAAACTTCTGCAGGAGCCCGAGGAGGGGTTGAATGAGTTCCTCTGAGGAGTTGAGGTGGCGATTGTCCGCCGACTCCCAAAGGGGGTGGTGGCGGTTGATGTCGCCCAGGACCACTAGGTGATCACGTGGGGTGGGGCGGATAGAGGGGGCAGTGAGTGTGAGGAAGGACGAGAGGGCCGTCAGCGCCTTGTTGTGAGTGCAATCATTGTAGATATTAAAAACAGAGATGTGGCCGTGCTCACCACTGAAGCGGACGGCCGTGATGTCGGCCGAGTCAACCTGTAGGGTTGAGTAGGCATCTGTGGAAATATTAGTGTTTATTAGGAGGACAGATCGGGAGCGAGTGCTTCCGTCTCTGCGGTGGCATGGGGGGTAGACTACCCGCCAGAACCCAGAGGCCTTGGTGTTACCCAGGCGGTCCAGGTACGGCTCCTGGATGGCCAGGACGTCCCAGTCTTCCAGTTTCGCGGTGTTCAGCATTGCCGCCTGAGCGATGTCTGATTTACGGGCATTCTGTTGCCAGATGCGGAGTTTTGCTGGAATCGCAGAGGGTCTGCAATTCATCTGGACGCAGGCGTAGTCAGATCTCCGAGGCGCGAGAGGCCAATCTCACCGGGTTTAGGGAGGCCTAGGAAGTCGTCGAGCATGCCTGAGGCTCCTTGGTTCCTGCCTGCTGGCTGGGTACCGCCCGATGGTTGGGAGGAGCTTGACGGTCTAGGGTGGGGCGGGCTAGGATCAGCTGGGGCGGCCAGCGTGTCCGGGGGTCGGCTCCGTGGGGCAGATGGGGGGACAAGCAAGCGTTTCAGGGGGGCTTTGATCCATGTGGATGGGTCATGGCTCGGAAAGTCAGGAAGCCTATTCTCGGGGAAGCGGGAGTTGAGCTCCTCGCATTTGGTCACGAAGGCTGGGCATGTGCGGGAGGATCCAGGGTGCGTAGAGCCCGCCCCGCAAGCTACACATGATGGTCTAATGGATGTACATGTCGCTTCCTCGTGGTCCGGACCAGCGCAGTAAGCGCATCGGGTTGAGTTCCTGCACCTTGCGCAAAGGTGTCCATACTCCTGGCACTTGTTGCACCTGAGGGGTTCTTTCAGATCCTTCCTGATGACCACTTGAGCCCCGCAATGAAGATCTGTTTGCGGAGGACTTCATTCACAGTGTCCACGGAGCTGCAGGCAATTTTGAGTGAGGCAACTGTTTGATCTTTACCTCGCTTAGTCACTGCCTTGAGCCAAGACGCTGATATGAATGTGCCCGCAGTGAGGTTGTTCTCCTCCTTGACTGTGGCTAGGTGCGAAGGGTCGAGGGGGTTGAACCGGCTTCGGCATGGTACGAACCGTGCGATGAGGTTGAAGGCCTTTGGCTTGATGTGGGCTGTGGTGCCAAAGTTTGTGGACACCACATCCCACGTCTCGTCCGCCCCATAGGCGCGGAATCTGTTGGCTGCTTCAGCTGAGATAAACTCCAAAACATACGCACCGTGTTCAAGCCTGGTCAGACTGAGGAGATGAGTTCCAGGTCGGGGATTCTCTGTTTCTTCCCCTTCCTCCGGCGTGTCGATAATCCGTGCCGCGGCATCTATTTCTTTGAGGTGCTTGTTGACCTTGTCCCGAAGTGCAGCGGTATTGAAGCCCGCAGGACCTGGGTCTGCACCCGTGGGCTGAACGCTGTCGGAGTTCTGGTCGACCTCGACCAGGACCGTGTGGGCGTCTTTCAGGATGCGCTGTTGGAGGCGGGTATCTTCCTCTGAGGCCGAGGGGTCGTAGGCAGAGTGTGTGACCGGGAGCCGGCGTGGGCGGGATGACAGTTGTGCGGGGGTGGAGGCCACGATGTCAGCCCAGGAGGGGCTCTCCAAACTGCCCCCTGGGGCGTTTTCCAGCACCTTTGCAGACGCGGTGGCAGCGACCAGGGCAGTGGTGGCGTCGGTGAGCTTCGCTGAGGCCTTATCAAGGGCGAGGAGAGCTTCTGCTTGCCTGGAGTCCGCCGCTGCGGCAAAGTCGGCTGAGGTATGCAGTTTAGTGGCCGCACTCTCAATCCGACTGAGCGCTTTGGTAGTGACCTGTTCCACGAGGGAACTGGCCAGTTCCTCCAGGGTGGCAGACTCGATCAGTAGCGCTACGGCTACCGACACGTTCCTAATGTCCACCGGTTTTGCTGTCAGTGCTGCCATGAGTAGGATGTGAGCCATCTTCTTGCGGGAGTATTGCTCCGATGCGAGGATCCAGCCTTTCTTTTCGAGCCAGGTGCGTGCATCTTGTTGGGATCTGATGGGACCTGTGTCGTTGGCGAGCAGTTGCTTAAAGTCCGCTCCATTCGGGGATGGGGTGGGTGGGTTCGGGGTCCCAGTTTGGGTGGGACCGCTGGGGGAAGTTTTTGCCGACGACCTCCCAGTGCTGGGCATGGTCGTTGTCGTCAGGATTGGAAGGGTATGGGGGTCATTGGACAGAGGCTAAGATCAGGGTGGTCCTGAATGGAAAGGATGGATGAGAGAGGTTTTATACGCTGTCTACAGATACAAAACAACCAGGACCCCGAAAGGGATGGTGGGTGTTTAGAATCAAGAAGCGTTTTTTTTGCCTCCAGTCATACTACTCACGGGCCAAACCATTCACAGGCCTTCCGGGTTTCTATATTTTGCAAAGCTGCAATTTTCTGTGGACGCCAGGTCGATGTCTAGTGGAGTAAAGACCGTCTACGGACATACCTGGGGTAAGAACATGACAACAAAAGTTGAATCGCTCTGCTGGATCAAGGGAGATTACGAATAACAGCTCTCACGGCGCTTCGGAGATTATTGCGTTACCAGTGAACATGTTGAAATTCGATAGCGACCATCGGTCAGTGTAGTGTTCTTCCCAGCTTGGTAACTGATGAGATGACACCAAGTCTGACCATTATTGGTGGAAAGCCATCTTATTTAGGGAGACCCGAGCATGTGGCAAAAAAGTTCAAATTTCTGTAAACTGTAAAGATATTCACAATAGAACGGACACACCAAGCATAGTTATTTCTAAAACCCACTGAGGATGTGCTACTTAGTTCAGATGAGAAGGCTGAAACACAGCATGGACAGTTGAAACTCTCAAGGTTAGATCAGTGTCTCCGTTACTTCTGCTGAACCAGAGGTGAAGCGCGGTGTTTAAATCCTATCTCAAGGATGCAGCTCGTTCAAACTTTGCTGTAAGCTACAACATTAATCCCATTGTGGACTTTGATGCATTTTCGACCTTCGTCCTTTTTCTAAAGAAAGAATAATAATGGTCTTTAAAATTACATACCTATGCGTATTATGTCTCCTCCCAGACTTCATCATTTGAAGGAGGCATCACAAATCACAACCATTTGAGTTACCATTCGAGACTTTTCTCGAGCTGAAAAGAGAAGTATGGTCCGGACCACTTGGGGAAGAGCGTCTGCTATATCTGATGTCTTCATAGTGCACCATTTGGACATTTGTACGGGCGCTACAACTTTCAAAATGGTATCGGGGTCAATGTCCGAATCATTGAGTTGACACGATATCAATTTACGTCCAATGGCATGGGTCGGACCAACAGCAGAACCATACATGACTCCAAATGCAGCTTCGGTGTCGCTGATTGAAAGGGTAAACAACGTAACTTTCAAAAGACAGAGAATGGAGCTACCTATTCATGGCTGCGAATTAGTATGGAAGAGACAATTGAGGGACTTGTGCGATGAATCCGGGAGACGCGGAAAAAGTCTATTTGGACTCCGATTTCGGCAGAGCCTTGCCGAGTCCTTGTCATATGAGCTGTTCACGTTCTGTAGTGTCTTGTGCTCTGTCATGTGCTTCGATATGTTCGTAAGTTAAGCCGATGATACTGACGTGTAGATCCATAATTTGCCTTCCAGACTGTTGGAGTGTTAAAAACACTTTAAGTCTGTCCGAATCAGAGCGATGTCCGAAACGCCGATACTGCTCATTGGAGCACTCTTCGGCCGATCATGCACATGGCATTGGTATATTTACCGACGTACTTCCGAGTTGTACGGATATTGATACATAATAGCTTGGGCACTGAAAGAAAAGTCTTTGGGACACGTTATGGCTTCAGTTCTCTCATACCGGTCACTGGCATGTGCGTCTCGTTCTAAAAATCTCTTCAGGTCGCAGGTCGCGTCAGTTACATGATCCGCTAATTCTGGTAATGTACTGACGTGGTCGTAGGACATTCGCCACTGTAATGGATAGGTCACATAACCTTCCATTGTCCGGAATTCGTGTGCTCGAGATGGGCCAATTGATTGCGGGTCCTTTTGCTGGTCAACTTCTTGGGTAAGCCCCTGTCCTCGCTTGTTGTTCTTTCTGAGGCTCATGAACTACGTGTCGTTCAGGCAATTTGGTGCAGAAATCATCAAGGTGGAACCCCCTAGAACTGGTGATCCATTGCGCGTTTGGCGTGAGCTAGATGAAGATGGGACTAGCCCATGGTTTAGAAGTATAGCACGGAACAAGAAGAGTGTAGCGATAGATATGAGAAAACCAGAAGGTCGAGAGTGCGTCTTTTTGATTTTTGTCTGTTGCCGCTAGAAATTCAAACACAACGACGCTTCAGACTTGTCAAACAACTCGCCATCAAAAGTGACGTCGTCATTGAGAACTTCAAGCCTGGCAGTATGTTCTCGACTAAAAACTCATACAAACCTCTCACGAATGTCATATTTAGCTCTTGAGAGATGGGGACTCGGACCAGCGGACTTACGTTCGCAAAATCCGTCGCTTATATTTACCCGTGTGAGTGGATACGGACAGACAGGTCCGTGGGCCCCACGCCCTGGATATGCTTCCGTTTGCGAAGCAGAGTCCGGTTTTCGATATATCAATGGATTCCCCGATCCAGAAACGCAAGGACTGGATGGTCCGCCTGTTAGACCTAATATTAGCCTGGGAGACTCGATCGCTGGCCTGCATGCAGCATTCGGCACCGTATGCTTATTTTATCGTGTGCATCGTAGTCCTCATGTGCCATGCTAGGTACTGGCTTTGTTGGGACGTCAAAGACAGTCGACTCAGGCAGGCACAACAGTAGACGTCAGCATCGTTGAAAGGTATGTACTGGCTTTGCTCGCGCGCTACCTAGAGCTATATTCCTTTCCAGCATGCTGAACCTCATGGAAGGTATTATTCCGGAGTATGACCGTAAGGGAAAGGTAAGACAAAGCTCGAATCCGTTGAAACCAGTCCTGACTTCTACTAGACACGCGGACCTTCAGGCTCTTCAGTGACAGGTATCGTTCCGACAAACGCATACCCATGCATGCCCGACCCATCTTCTCCCTTAATACCGACGTACGTCGTGATCGGCGCCAACGGAGACTCGATCTATAACCGCCTGATGGAAGTTGTCAAACGACCCGATCTCGTAGGGCCCAAGTACGAACAGAACCACCACCGAGTCGCGCGACAGAGCGAAATCGAGGAAGCCATCTCAAACTGGACTAGGCAGCACACTGTTGACGAAGTGATCGAAGTCATGAACAAGGTCGGGGTCCCAGTGGGTCGGGTAGTGACTGTTAAAGAAGTCGTAGAAGGCGAGCAGATCAAGGCGCGAGGTGCTGTGCGAGACGTTTGGGTAGGCGGTGAGGAGAAAGGATGGAATGTGAAGATGCAAGGGACGTTCCCTGTCCTTGATGGCGTTGACCCGCAACCTAAGTGGGCGGGTCCGGACCTTGGCTTTCATACGGACGAGGTATTAATGGATAATCTGGGACTTTCATCCGACGCCCTTGCGAAGCTGAGGGCTGAGAGGGTAATTGGCTGAGGGTTGCTCTAATCGCTATTGGACTTCATCTGTATAAATTGTTGTTACTGCATATGTCATACTCTATCTTGTACTTATTAGCCTTATAGACAACGTGATTTTCTAGACGTCGGGTTTGGTTTCAATCTCATCTGGAACCACCAACCACCGACTCATGGAGAATGTCTTACCAAATACGGAAAGTTTGGCTTGAACAGGTCACACTCGTTATGAGCCACCTTTCTGAAGCTTCCCGTCTGTTATCGCTTTCAATTAATCTCGAAGTTAACGATCCAACCATCAGATTCATATGGCTTACATTGGAATTATGCACAGGTCTCGACCTCCGGGTCCGTAAAAGCCTGTCGGCCTGAGGACATGTCCTCAAGTCCCATTTCATGAGCGCGATGAATGTCAGCAGCAGTTTCTCAATCTAGCCAAGGCGTTTTGAAGCATACCGCTCCAAACGAGGCGATGGTTACTTAGTTCGTAGAGAACAAACCAGTAGTGGCACACTTGCCTTATCATGAGAAGATGTGAGAACTCTCAATGATCCATTTACGCGATTAATCTAGGAACTTGGCCTTAGACTAAACGAAAGTCTTGTAGGACTATGGCACGCGAAGTTCCACGTTAGAAGGTAATGAATGATCTTGTGGGCCACAATTGCCAGAACAGTGTTCTGGTTTCAAATCTACGACTGAGTAGTATCCTGTGCAAGGCAACCAAATTAGTTAAATGCAATGTTAGTTGATAAAGAGATCCTATTAGCATAGTGACAGTAATATCGAAAATCATTAGCCTTTTCTTGAGATAGTATACGATCAGGTTCAAAGTCAAACTCAATCTGTCAATACGTCGACGTAGAAGTGCTACAAAACAAGTAGGCATATCGACAGCAAGAAATCAACCCTCTTGTAACGGTGGACGCAGGCAGGAAAATCATTGCCACAGGAAACCAGTGATAGCTTCAACGTTGGGATTCTCCGCTACAACCCTAAGGTTCTTTCCACCCTCAATTCTTTCAAACACCTTCACACCTCCGCCTTTACCGCCACCCGCAACGAGCCACTTGTCATCCGGGCCCCCAAAGAGCATACCTCGAAGATGCTTGAGACCGGATCTAACCTCCCTCACCAGCTCCAAGGTATCCGGGCCAGATATAGCGAAGATTGCGATGATGTCACCTTCCGGTGACGGGTCGTTGCGATTAGAAAGATAGAGATATGGCGTAGGGTATTTGGAGTTAGGTATTGGGATCAGAACCTCAGCCGCAAGCATATCGTTTGGCCGAGGAGGCGGGTTTGACATCGTTGGCACTGACTTGATAAACGTAGGGGACTCAGGATATGGGGGGAACCGATGTTTGACAAGGACACTGCTCAATTCAAGCAGTGTGTATAAATACCCGTCTTCTTTTCGCTTCAGTAGAGCACTGGGAAAATGACAAATTTCCACATACCATAGAAAACGACGTGACGCGGCCCTCCGCCTGGCGCGTGAGGGATGTTGCCTCGATTTACTAGCAAGCCAGTCCCGTCTACTTTGAACCTCCGAACCTCATCCACGCCTAGGTCAGGTACCAGAAGCTCGCCATAGTCCTTGATAATGATTACTTGGTGTGGATGCGGACCCTCCTGCCTGGAAGCATCGGGCCCCGAGCCCGTGAGCTGAATCGAACTTGGAGAGGAGGCCAGTATATAAGGCGCTTCTGAAGAGATAGGAAGAGTAGATACAGTGCCGGAAGAGTACTTTTTTCACCGCATAGATTACACCTTTTATCAATTGCATAAAAATTGGACTTACATTACCAATGTATAGAGTATCTTTCGTAGCAAATAACGTGCACGGGTCTGCCCCTCCACTGGGCACTTTAGCTACAATCTTTCCTTTACCTTCCTCATCAAATTTCAAAGCGATAACTTTGCCATCAGATTGTTCCAGACCAGTGAAGACAAGCGATTGGTCCTCAGGATAAAACGTGAGCCAGGACGGATGGTGTCCAACAGTGACAGTAGAGGAGACAGTGAGCCTCGCAGTGTCAGGATCGAACACAAGAGTTGCAATCTCGTTGGTATAGGACGCTGTAAAGATAAGATGGACCATGGATGATGATGCAGTTCAACGATGATCCGGCTTTTAAGTGATCAGGCTGACCCCCGATTATTCGCCGGATCGCCGTCCCTGACGATTAGGAAAGCGAGGCCAATGATTGGTCGCAAACACGTCATTACTGATCGAAGAGCAATGGACATGAAAAAATCGAGCACGTAGGCAGTTCGAAGTTCAAGAATCAAGACGTTCAAATAAGGCAACTGAATTCACCACTTATCGAGCCAAGACATTCCTGGGACCTAATGCCTGAGTGAGCTAGGATATACCAATTATTACTCAAGCACTTTAGCATAGGAAAACACAGAAAATATTAGAGCAAGGGTTGAACGAGATTCTGTGTCCGAGAATTTCCCGGTAAGAAAGTGTTGCGCCGTACACCTCCGAGGAAGACTTTTCATCCGGTGTCCAAAATATGGAAGAGGAAGAGGGAGAGTATAGTATACTGACGTAGACCCAGCCTTGAGGAGTTCTGGAAGAACAGAAAAAAAGGTCAAATCGCATCACGGAGAATTATTACGTTATGATGAGATGAGCTGGTCCGAAATTCTCCCCGACGTTTTCGATTTCCTAGAATGTACATGAAATAGTCTGTCGAGGTCGGTTGGATTGTGGAAGGCAAGGTGTAAAGGAGCTAAGCAATGTTCTTGAGGTGTCTGTAGATCCACGCCAATTTCCATCGCACATCTAGATGATGCAACAAATGGAAGACTGGTCCAGTAACTTGGATCACGGATGAAATGATGACGATTAGATGCTGGCTATAGATACTACCTCAGAGATAAGGATGAAGGAGAGCTGTCAGAGAGACTAAAACGGTCAACCAGGGACCAACCACAATCAGCCCATGTCGATATCATATGCCAGAAAGATAAGCGGACAACTGTAGTGGATTCTAATATCTCGTGGCGGCACATTTGGAAGCATTTACGTGAATAGATCAGCTCAGGGCTGAGGGCGCAATTTGTCGCACTCCTGACAAGAAAGGAGACGCGTGAATGCTCAGAAAACCCAAGGGTCATGTTCAAACGGCACCTCTAAAATCGACCCTCAATAATCTCACCACCAGACTGCACCTTCCATTAGTCTCCTTCCTGTGCGTACAACCTTTGCGCTTTTGACCTGGCCGTCCTCTACAAACTCAGCTCCCACATCTACGACGCCACCGGGGTGTCGAAGTCTGACCATTCCCGCCTTACTCTTATCGGACTCCTGGCATATCTCCCAGGCTAATGAGTCTGGAATGTTTGATGCGACGCCAACACATAGGCCAACTGTCATTGGAACTGCCTTATGCAAGACCCCCATTGACAAGGCGTAGATCACGATGTCTACTTGTTGTGCCTGGTCATCATCGGTGTGTGGAGCTCGAAGGATCGCTATTTTAGGCTGCGCTTGTGCAGTAGGATCAAGTCCCATTTTAACGGCGGCGGCGCGGCGAATCTGTTCCAGTATTACACCAACTTCTGTTGGCTTTCCTTCTATGTACTCTGCCAATGGAAGGAACTCGGCGAGGTCGGAATAACTGACCAAGACAGTGGGGTTTGTAGCATCTACACAGGAGCATCTGACGGTCCTTTCATCGCATCCTTGAGATGGCAGGATCGTCAGATGATCTACAGATGAGCCAGTAGGCAATAGCTTTCCTGTCCGTGCTCCAGCTGGATTGACGAATTCCAAGACGATAGTAGATGCTTTTCCTGACACACCCGCGATCTCAGATTCTGGGCTGTCTAGCAATGGCGTAGGTGGGTTGGACAACGAAACAGGAAAGGTAGTGTCGATGATCTTGGAAGTATTGGTATTCAAAGAGCGAACGGTAAGGTGTGTTCCGGTTGTATGGGGTGTACAGATGCCCTGGTCGACAGCAAAGACGCCAATCATACTAGACAAGTTCCCGCAATTCCCCGAATAGTCAATGCTAGAATCGCGTATTCCGACTTGGACAAAGGTATATTCCACGTCAATCCCTTCTTCTTTCTGCGAGGGCGTTGGAGCTCCAACCACGCAAATCTTTGAAAGACTAGAAACGCCTCCTCCCATGCCATTCAATTGTCGGCCGTATTCTGGATCTGGAGAGCCCATGATGCCTAGAAATATTCGATCCCATTGCGAAATATCTGCAGGAAGATTTGATTTGTTCAGGAAAATGCCTTTCGACGTCCCACCGCGTAAAAATGATGCAGGAAGAGGATTTGAAGTGCTCGAGCTTGACATTCTGAGACGACATCTCGTTACAATAGCTTGGTGAGTCCTCTTTTTTAAGGCAGGACATCGCCAAATTGATATGGGCAAGCGATTCATGTGTCTCTACCTTGATTTTGTCAGGACCAGTGGGCTCGGGACAAATCGGCCCGAGTTACCGGTTGGCTGTTTAATGACTAATCGAAAGTGACACTCCAAGCGAGCTTTGCTCTCCATTGACTTCTCTGTCATGAGATCGTTGTCTCCAGTACTCGTGTCGCTAATAAGGACAACCACGAGATTAAATTGCTGTGGAATATTGTTTTATGCAAGTATACGTGTACGCACAAATTTCAAAAAGAGGTATTCTACACATCACGGAACGTAGTCGCCAAAACCTCAAGAATCGATGCTGGTGTTCACTCTGTGCACCGAATTCCTCGTTGAATATATTTCGCTAATTAGTTCTGGAATCAAAGAGTAAGAACAAAAGCAATTACGATGAACAACATGTATTTGGACCGTTTCATGATCTACTCAATCTTATTTGTAGGCAGTGTTTGCATGCTCCTGCTGATCTGCACTTTAAGAGGTATAAATTTTCATTGGGGTGTTGCAAAATGATGAGGGTGCGGCAAATTAGAATTACTATGTCCGGATAAATGGGTCGTCGAAGAGCTCGTAAATTGGTCCAAGCCTTTGATCATATAATGGCATGTTCCAAAACAAACATTTGGGTCCTTGCAAAGCACTGCTGATCTTATCGTAATCAGAAATCTTATCTCAAATTCCCAAACGTTCTAATTGTTGATGAGGACAAAAACTTCTTGTCTTCGTCGTCGTCGTGCATTAAGGGTTGACCCGACAGGCCATAACCTTGAAGTCAGGCTCTCCACCGGCACTACTCACACCGTGTGGGAGGCATCTTGCCGTGCATTGTTTCTTTTTCGTCGTTACTATGGTCAATCATTGATGTTCTTTACGTCAAGTACACCAAATTGGTCGAGAGAATGAGATATCTTCTCAGCGTATGACAGCTCTCATCAATCTCTTCCTGTTCAGGTATAGCCTGTGTTGTGTGGAAACGTGAAGCATGTGTATCTATTATAGAGGACCTCATGGCCTGATTTTCCATCTCGAACCGTCGTTCTGCAAGAGCTGGCTTCTCGTTCTGACTCTGTCACGTCTTCCTGGGCCTTGAACGTCACTCGCTTCGTTCAATTGTTCAAAGGAGAACGCTCCACGTTTGTTCATACGAACCTGGCAAAGAAATCTGAGTGAGTTGCGACGTAGTTTTGTGAGAGAATGTACTCATGAACGGTACCTGAAGTACGTACACATGTCTAGTAGCTATTCCTCTACGTCAAGCACCCCTTCAAGCGTGGCTACACCACCAACTCAGCCCCCAGCCCTACATGATAGCCGTTTTACCATTGTTGGGGTAGTTTTAGGAATAGTTGGGTTACTATGCGTCGCTGGTGTCATTTATGCAACGTTGCGGATGAAGCGTACAAAACAAAGAGTACTCTGTGAGTCAGAGTGGTGTACGTCGACGTTACCGAAGAGGAGCTTGGACCGTCATCATCCTGCGGTACAGATCACCCCGTTTGGGTCTGAAGCCCCTCGATTTAGTACGTTTCTCAGTCCATCGTAAGCTCTCCAGCTGAAACTTCGGATTGAATATAGAACATATTCCCGGTTCAAATATGCGAATAGCAACGCGAAGACACGATGGTGTATGGCAGTTCTCTGACCCACGGGATCCCTCAACACCTTCGGGGGTCTCGGAGATCGATGTCATGCCACCACCTTCATCTGCGAAGGGAAGATTCTTTCCTCGTGTGTACACGTTGGGCTCGACATCTCCTTGGAATCTTCGTTTTGACTATGACCGTCACCATCCATTCAATGACGATCCTCCCCCACCTACTTATGGATTGCATTATGGTAGTGACTTAGTCTCGTCTCACGAGGAACGTACGCTGGAGCTCATGAAGTAGACTACGCATCCGGAACACCTGCGGTCCATATTCTATTCAACGACTGGCTTTATGTCTTTGGACTCACCGTCGTCTGTGAATGTACGCTACGGCTCATATAGTCCTAATTCTTATCTATGCTACCTCGTCTTTTATGTGTCTCGTAGTTCTCGGACTATTTCTTCCAAGTTTTAAAGGCACGACAGCTACTCATTGTTCATCACTCTTTTTTCTAAAAATTACGAGGTCACCAGACAGTCATGATCCGGTCTGCAGTTTTCTGCATACGGCATTGGAGCCAAGTATCCACTTCTCCCGTCCGACAACATACCGATTGAACAAGAAGTGCATTGTTCTCGTGTTTCGTAGATCTTGGCGTTTCCGAGACACAATTATCCGTACTTTCGTCTTTGTGCTTCCCAAATATCATCCAGCGAAATAGTACATACACTCTTTAACATCTATAAGGTGAAGCAAGAATACAAGAATATCGGTATCATTCGCATTGACTAACGGATTGTAATAGAAAAAAGCATATTTCAAATCTGGGATACAATGGCGAGCAAATCGAGCCTTGATGGCAAGGGTGATCCATGGCGTCTGATGTAACTTCGCTGATACAGACAGCTTATACGGCCCGTGATGCTCAACTACATTAATTGAGTTTTTAGATCTGTCAATACTTCGCATAGAAAATTATTTGCGCCGAGAAGCTCTTGAGCCACATGAACACGGGTGGCGTGACATGATTATATTTGTGCATGTAAAGGCGTTTATCGGGAACGCATCCGAGGATGATAACGGACGAAATTTCTTCGCAAGCTGACTGAAAAGAGGTTTAGAGCATGTATAGGAGTCAGTCCCAAAGTCTGCGGTGTAGGAGCCGTACTGGCCCGCGCGGGGGGATGTGGATTGTGTGCCACACCAGTCGGCAAGCGCCGATCAGAAAATTATGTCCTTGTTATTCCCACACTGAGCCATTTTTAAACACATATGCAAAGTATTTCCTTTATAGAACATTAAGCTATTACGTTCTTACAGCGTATATCCAGCTATTTGGGAAATTCCTTTGGTTACGAAAAGAAAAGGGAATTATCAATACGCCTCCCGATATCTTCCCGTTACTGTTGCCTTCCCATCCATGTAAGTCTTGAATCGTGTCGATCGGAAAAAATCCACACGAGGAACGGCGAAACGTGCATGGCCTGCGGACAGTATTCGGTATTGAGAGGTCTTATGACTGAAATGCAGTAAAACAGGTTGCAGTTCGGAGTGCTTTCAATGGTAAGCAGATATGCCGGCATGTAGGTGCCAGACGAGTCTCAAACTTTCAAGGTTCCCGGTTATTTTCCGTTCTAGTCAATATAAAAAGGTCGTCCTTGCGATGTGGTGTCGTCACTCAGAGGGTCCGACCAAATTACTAGGCTTTATACAATGTTTCCGAAGCTCGCTCTCATCTCACTCGCCTATCTCGCCGTCGTGCATGCTCAGCAGGCAGGCACCAACACGGCAGAAACACATCCAGCACTCTCGTGGCAGAAGTGTACATCTGGTGGCAGCTGCACCACCACCAGCGGCTCTGTCGTACTCGATTCCAACTGGCGTTGGACTCACAACGTCGGTGGCTTCACCAACTGCTATACTGGAAACACGTGGGATGCTACGCTCTGCCCCGACGACGCGACCTGTGCCGCTAACTGTGCCCTCGACGGCGCTGACTACACCGGCACCTACGGCATTACTTCCAGCGGCAACGCTCTCACCCTTAAATTCGTCACCAATGGCCAACAGAAAAACATCGGTTCGCGTGTCTATCTCATGGCTAGCGACACCGAGTATGAAATGTTCAAGGTTCTGAACCAGGAGTTCACCTTCGACGTCGACGTTTCCCAACTCCCATGTGGTCTCAACGGTGCCCTTTACTTCTCCGAGATGGACGCAGATGGTGGCATGTCTGAGTTCCCCACCAACAAGGCTGGAGCGAAATATGGAACAGGGTACTGCGATTCTCAGTGTCCTCAAGACATCAAATTCATCGCTGGTCAGGTGCGTATATCTTAGAATATATATATATATCTACCGAATTTGACTTATGCTGCAGGCTAACTCAGAGGGCTGGCAACCCTCTTCCACCGATTCCAATGCTGGTACCGGTAACTACGGTGCCTGCTGCAACGAGATGGACGTCTGGGAGGCGAACTCCGTCTCTTCCGCATTCACTCCTCATCCTTGTACCTCTACTGGCCTCACCCGCTGCTCCGGGGACTCTTGCGGTGGCACCAGCAATCCCGACAGCAGATACAGCTCCGTTTGTGATCCCGACGGTTGCGACTTCAACTCATTCCGTATGGGTGACAAGACCTTCTACGGCAGTGGCTCTGGATTTACCGTCGACACTTCTCAGAAATTCACCGTCGTCACGCAATTCATCACTGACTCTGGGAGTGCATCTGGCACTCTGAGCGAGATTCGTCGTATCTACGTCCAGAATGGCAAGGTCATCCAAAACTCCAAAGTCAACATCCCAGGCATGTCATCTGACCTTGACTCCGTCACCTCCCAATTCTGCTCGGCGCAGAAGACCGCCTTCGGCGATACCGACAGCTTCGGCCAGAAGGGAGGACTTTCTAACATGAGCAAGGCAATGGCTAATGGCATGGTCCTTGTCCTGAGTATCTGGGATGATCACGCAGCGAACATGCTCTGGCTCGACAGTGATTACCCCACCGACGCCGACCCAAGCCAGCCAGGTATCTCCCGTGGAACCTGCTCTACCTCGTCCGGTCAACCCCCGGATGTTGAGAGCAACTCCCCGAACTCACAAGTCGTCTTTTCGAACATCAGGTTCGGCGACCTTGATTCGACCTACAGCGCCTCCGGCTCCAGTTCGGGTTCCCCAACTACATCTGCGCCTTCTGCTGGCGCTACGCAGGTTAAGTACGGCCAATGGTAAGTTATCTATATCCATACCTATTTTATATACCGATCCTAATGCATTCAAAGTGGCGGTACGGGATGGACTGGACCTACGGTCTGCGCGTCTGGATCGACCTGCACTGCCGTGAACCAATACTACTCCCAGTGTCTCTGATCTCGCGGTATTGAGGTAGAGTGAGGGGTGATGGTAGGCGTTCATTTCTTATTTGCAGCCAATTCCGTCCGATACGTAGACGTCTTGTTTTGAATGGTTGTTGGCAGCCATCACCTTTTACATTCTCACTCTTTTACAAATCGCATGTATATATAACAAATCATTAAAGCTCATCGAATCTATGATTCCGAAACGTCCCAAATGCGTCACGAAATCGCCAAAGCTACCGTAAAGGCCAGTGAGACTTGTGTCAGATACCTCGACATCACCTCACGATGCAGAAGGAAGGGGACGGAACTGAAAGAGCGCGAAGTTGGAAGAAGGAGTCAGCAAGAGGACATAGAGGGCGTATCCTAGATCTTTGGATCCACATTAATCATCCTTTAGTCCAAGTTCTGGTTGAAGTTAGCAATGATTGCCTTTCCCATCCCTCACTTGATATTTTTTCATATGTATTTATTCATGGCAGATCATCAAAAGTTTATCAAATCTATGATGCCTTTCAATCCGAGCCACTACCCAAATGTTTAAAATAATCAAGTCGCTGAAGGCTTGGCAAATATATTTGCAGTCAGGGCCGGAAAGACTGATGTGATTACCCCTGAGCATCCTCCCGATGCACAAGGATGGATTTAGAAGACACTCCACGTTGATAGTGTGTTTCCTTGAGTCTCCAAATTGACCTTCAAGTTGAACTACCAGCAACGAAGATACTTGTGTCTTGTCCACTACTTGTCTGTTTGATTGCCTTAGTGAGGCTGCCTCTCAGAACTTGTTCAGTCACTTTACAATCAGGACGCTCATTGTCTGTGAAGAAATCAAACAATGTATTTGGTACGAGGAATTAATACACGGCAATTTTCTTGAGAGCATGATAAACTACAAAGAAGAAAATGGAAGCTACTGTTTTATTAACTCTGCAACATGTTTTGAATCAGTCCTTGATCAGTCCTTGATCATCGAAAGAAAGTCATGTTAATTCAACTCATCACTGAACGAACTGGGCGGATTTAGTACGTAGAATCAATATCTCCGAACTTGATGTTTGAATAGGTAACGTAGGCAGAGGCATACTGGTTTTCAACCTCGCTGGGAACACCCGAAGAAGGGTCGCAGGTTCCACGTTTGACACCAGGCTTGCTTGGGTCAGCATCGGTAGGGTAGACGCTGTCAAGCCAGAGCATGTTGGCCGCGTGATCATCCCAGATACTCATGACCAGAACCATTCCATTGGCAGCTGCATCGCTCATCCCTCCAAATCCTCCCTTCTTGTCGAAATCATTGCTGTCTCCAAATGCCGTCTTCTGCGCATCGCAGAAGGCCGGGGTGACGGAATCGAACGAGCTCATGCCGGTAATGCTGGTGTTGGAGTTCTGGATGACAACGCCATTCTGGACGTAGAGACGGCGGATCTCGCTGAGGGTGCCAGAAGAGGTGCCGTCGTTGGTGATGAACTGGGTGACGACTGTGAATGGGGAAGAGGTGTCGACGGTCATGCCCTTGCCGTAGAAAGACGTGTCGCCCATGCGGTACGAGTTGAAGTCGCACCCATCGGGATCGCAGATGGAGCCGTAGCGGTTGTCTGGAGTGCCGGTGCCTCCGCATTCCTCGCCGCTGCAGAGAACGAGACCCGTCTGTGTGCAGGGATGCGGCGTAAATGCAGAAGATACGGAGTTGGCTTCCCAGACGTCCATTTCATTGCAGCAGGCACCGTGGTTACCGGTACCAGAGTTGACATCGTTCGAAGAAGGTTCCCAGCCCTCAACGTTGGCCTACGATGATGATTTATCAGAAATTTGTTTGGTTAGAAGAGTGAGGGACAACTTACTTGTCCGGCAATGAACTTGAGATCTCTAGGGCACTGAGAGTCGCAGTACCCTGTCCCGTATTTCGCTCCAGCTTTGTTGGTGGGGTACTTAGACATACCACCATCTGCGTCCATCTCGGAGAAGTAAAGAGCACCATTGAGACCACATGGGAGTTGGGAAACGTCGACGTCAAAGGTGAACTCCTGGTTCAGGAGCTTGAAGGTCTGGTACTGGCTATCGCCGGCGGTCAGGTAGACACGCGAGCCGACATTCTTTTGAGCACCATTAGTGATGAAGTTCAGTCTGAGCGAGTTACCGCTAGTGGTGATGCCATAGGTACCAGAGTAATCGGCGCCGTCCAAAGCGCAGTTGGTAGCACAGGTCTTGTCGTCGGGGCAGAGCGAGGAGTCCCATGCGTTCCCGGTATAGCAGTTTGTGAAGCCACCGACGTTATGGACCCAACGCCAGTTAGCATCGAGTACGACAGCACCGGAAGAGGTGGTGCAGCGGCCGCCAGATGTGCATTTCTGCCATGAGAGCGATGGGTGGGTCTCCGCAGTGTTGGTACCAGCCTGCTGAGCCCTGGAGACAGCGAGCAGCGAAAGAGCAGTAAGGACGACTTTGGGGAACATGTTACTAGGTGTCTAGTTGAAGTCCTCGAGGTTGCTGAGGTGACAGAGGGAGTTGAAAGACCATTTTATATGTAGTGATGGATAAAGTCCGGGTGAAATTGGTGTATAGTGGAGCTTACGCACCCCAATTGTCTGTGGAGAATGCTATGGAAGTTCGGCATTTTATAAATAAGGAGATTCGAAGTTACTCTGGTCCGAAAGGATCATTAACTTTTTTTATTTATTCAGATTGTCATCATACAGAGAAAAGTGGAGTGGCGATGATCAGCCCCAACGAATAGGCAAGATAAAAGTTCCTGGAGGAGCACGTACCGAGGAGAATGGCTTTAGAATGAAGGCCTGACATTTGAAAGCCATAGAAAACGATTCATTTTGGAGAGGAGCCTTTCGAAGGTCACATTAATGCATATAAATCTCTTGTGGAGCAGACTCTTCACATGCTCCTTGAGAACTCCAGTTCGGACAAAGTCACCAATGTCTCCGAGATATTGAAGAGTAGTTTATCAAAGCCGTAAGAACCAGGTTCCGAGATCGGGAATATTAATAGATGAAGGTTTTTCCACTAAATCGAGCCACGTGACCAGTTATCATTTATTCATCACGTGTACTTCCTTTTATATCCTGCTTAGCTCTTCGTCCAACAAGATCCTTTGAGTATTCTATTTTTACTATCTTACCATACAGTGGCTCTTCATCCACATCCCTTAACTGTATACAATGCCAAACGTCAGCGCACAAGTTCCCTGATGTATATGACTATGGTACCCTCAATCCTCATCTCCTTCCAGTCCTCGTACTATTTGGGCTCGAACAGCTGTGCTCACGATGTAACCTTGAGCATATTGTTTAACTTGTGGAAGGAAAACAAAAAATATGTTGACACGCTTATCGGGTTTAGGGTCGAACTGGTCTAGAGTCTAATTGAGTCATGTGGTGATCTTGACAATTTGATATCGGTCGAAAAAATAAACTTTTTAGACATAAGGCAATGTTTGTTTCCCATCTAGTGTGCACTCGATAGTGGACGAATCTTCGTAGATGCTTTTATATGCTGTATCAATAGTCCACTCTTTATCTAGTGTTATCACATGACTAGCTTTCCTGGCCTTCTTCCTAAACAAGTAAGTACTCGTCCCATGGCATCAAGAGGCTCTACTAGCGTCATGAAATATTGGCCCTGATAGTCCTGACTTGGTGTATGATCTGTTGTCAGGCACCTGGATTCGGCATTCGGATGTACTGCTTTGTTTTTGCCCGAAATGGGTCCTTATTGTGGACATCTCTGAGTGTCATATATGTATAGCCCTGTTGTTCCATGTTCAACGCTCATCATTTCAAGTCTTTAAACTATTTCCCATCCTCAATAACTTCCATTTACCTTTAAGAGAGCACAAGTAGCTTGAGTTTGGTGAGTGCGTGCAATGTCAGTTCCTCATACCTCTGAGAAGGTCTTCTTGATATTCGCTTCAAGCAACGAAGATGCAGTCTGTCGCTTCTTCTCAACAAGGCACTACACCTGCGATGACTGGCATCTCGAACACCGAAGCGTATTCGACGCTCAATACCAAACCAGACACAGCGACATCCATAATACAGTCCGGCTCTTGCCAGCAAGAGGGGAACCATCTCTCTACCCCGCACGAACGTCCAGCGACATCAATTGCTGATCTCATCCTCGACAACATCACGTACGACAAGATCCTCAGCTCCTCCGCGAAAGGCCTTCGCCTTGCTCCTCACCAACAACACCCACCATCGACCCCTCCCTTCGGCGACGACGCCCGTACTCCTCCCAACTCGCCGACCAATGCCCTTCCCAGCCAGAGTCTGATGTCAGCATCTCTCAACCTCATGGGATCAGAAACCGTGACAAGATCAGAGATTGACAGGACAGACTTTTGATCATTTCTGATTTTCTTTATCGAACATTCACGTACACAACGTTGACCCGAGTTCCTCTGTCTCAAATGTGTAAATTACAGTGTTCCTTAACGCCCACCGTATGGTTGTATATATTAACGAAATGTAGCCGAATCTACTGAGAGTAGCTGCGAGTGTGGCAACGGCAAAAGCATCATCGTCGTCGTCACGGGTTGCTTTTGATCAAGATCTGATCTTATCTCCGCAACCCTCGCAGACTTCTGCCAAAGTGATTTTGGGCGTGAGAGGGTGACATGATGTGTTCGTATTGAAATTTAGTGGGTAGTTTCTGTTTTCATGTATTGCGCGACGATGCGTGAGAGATTTATTTCCGAGTCCGGTGAGTTCTCGAGCCGACCTCCCGAGAGAGCCCGAAACTCAAGCTGATTACGAGGAACTACATGAGGTGCGAGTAAAAATTAAGTAGATCGAAATGTAGTGGAGTAGGCACGGTGGGTGGATGCGAACGCGCGACGTAAGATGTAATCCGACGAGGATCTGCGAATGCAGTGTAAGACGACAAGATCATCTAGGCCGCGCTCGCCGGTTTATAGAAATGAAATGGACAATGGAGGTCAAAGTGAAAGAGATAAGATGTGATATGTGACGAGGAAAGAGAGATTAGATGGTTTGATGCCCACACTCGTCTTTGATCAGAATTAATCGGTCTCCTCGTTGCATTTTCCCGGAATTTGTTGATATACAGACATCAAAATACAAAGACAAGAAGAAAAACTCTGAACTAGTACATATCTATGTATGTACGCATCGTTGGCGCCAACATGACGCTGCGCCTGGTCACGAAGAAAGTGGCGATGTGCTGCGTGCAGCCCAGATGCCTCGGGATTTCGTTACTACTCATCTCGTAGGAAAGTCCACTAGAAGGGATTCTGATATGCCTTGATTTGGCTCCAAACCTGCTTAGGGATTAACCGACGTGATATGTCTCACATAGAGGGCCCTGCTACGCTGTCCCTCTGGCTCACTGTAGGTTCTTTCTCGAAAAGACCGTCCAATGTAGACACCATAGCCGCGGCCTCGAAGTTTGCGAGTGCGGCAGCGGTTGATAGCTGCGGGACAGGTGCGAAGATCATCCCATTGGGCGTGTCGATGTTCCGCTCATTCTTATCCTGCAAGTCAAAGTCGAGGTTGTACGAAAATGGATTGAAAGGGTCGTCCTCGCCGATGATGTGGGAAATAATCCTGTGAACAGGGGCGAGGGCGGGGGCGGGAGCGGGACTTTGGGGCTGGAAAACCGACGAACAGTAGGGTTCGACGTAAAACCGAGGCGGGCTGCGCAAGAGTTCCGGGGACTCGACAACAGAGACGCGTTCGTTCGAATACCCGGACCGCTGCGAGGTGAAAGAAACCGAAGGGGAACTCGATTTTTCGCTATAACGATCAGGGTGTGAGTCGGCTCTATGCGAAGCGGGAGGCCAGGAAAGCGAAGCGTTAGGCTCGAAAAGCGGGCGCATTAGCCGGCATAGAGCTTCTTCAGCGGGGTTGCGACCGACAACGGTGGTATTCTTCCTCAGTTCGGCTAAATCGTCGATGAGCTGCTGGCTCAACGTCCTCGGTTGGTTGATCTCAAAGTGGTCATGCGGTTCGTCTTGGTTCATATTGTACTTGATGCATAGGGTACGGTCACGGTAAGTATTCAAGCGCATCCTCGATTTAAAGTGATGATGCGCTCACCAAGGCTGTTTTAGTTATCAGCCCATTCATCGCGTCCAAAGCTGGAACACGGAAAAATTGTTTGAATCTGCTAAACATTGTATCGACCAGGGTGTTGTGGTATAATTCTTTCGCGTCGGGTGGGGTATATGCCGTGAAGAAGGCGGGCTGGTCAGAAAGTGATTTACAGTGAGGTAGTTGTCAGGATAACGTCGTACAGACGCGTTTGATCGAGGTGTATGCTCGTGATAAGCGGTGGGGCTTTAGTAGGGAATATGTAGCTAAGAAATCGTGCTATGAGTGCCCCCAAGCCTTTTAAATCCTCGCCCAGAGCGCGACGGCCATAGGTCTCACGTGGTTATGTCCAGCCCTTTGTCAAAAGCTGGCCAAATGTGCCTTGTGCCACTTAGCTTCGCGTGAAACAAAGTGTGTAAGGGCCACTCTCGGAAACTTCCTTGAACACGCCTCGCATCGGGCCACTGTCTGATCGCCTGTGGTAAATCATATCAGCAGATTGGGGACAATGTGAGCTGACCACAGATTCGTCAATCATTTTCCGACGTAGCCACAAACGGTGGGACAGAAGCTTGACTTCCGTGGATGACCAAGGCTTGAAATACTGCAATGGGCTTTTCTTGATTTTTAAATGATCCACATACATGTTAATCGACAACGACATACAACAGCAGGCTGGTAAACGACTTGACAGGAGGCACAGAAAGTGATTACAAGGTCGACCTGTCAGAGAGTAAAACGCGACCAGCGAGCACTTAGTCCCCGGCCACAGGAAGTGCATCACGTGTGTTCGTGCACGCCATCTATATATATAACAATTTTTTTTGGACATACCTCAATTCGTTTATCACCTTGACGCATGTGAACTGAGGTATGTTAATAGACCTATCCCACTTCATTTCAATAGAACTTACTTTCGTCACCTAGTTTAATCGTTTTACTCAGGTAAATAGAATATAGTTGATAAGTTATGGGTCCCGTCGCCTGACCTAAGAAGAACAAAGATCAGACGAACTCGAAAGTAGCAACGCATCCTACTTCCAGCTGCGAAGAACTTAAAATCGAGATCACCCGATCACAATGTCGGACCCCACAACACTCACCGGGCCCGAGAACTTCCAAAACTGGAAGATGAGAATATCAGGAAAACTCCGGCAGGAAAAGGTATGGGACACAATCACAACAGCACTGTCCCCGGGCAAACTAGATGTTCCAACTGTGTATTCCAAAAGCTGGGAAATCCGTGATTCGAAGGCCACCGGCATCCTCATTGCCTATGTGTCCGATAGCTATTACTCGAAATTGGTGACCTACCACATGCGAAAGACATGTACGACAAACTTGTCAAACTTGTCAAAATTCATGAAAACACAAATGTCAGCGTCAGCGTGTTCTACACTTACATTCACATGATCTGGCTAAAGTGGGATGGATCCCCATCGTCACTCAACAACCACATCTCCATGATACTGGCTGCCAATGCAAAACTTACTGCAATGAAAAGGCAAATTGACCATAAATTTTTGACATTCATTTTACTCAATTCCCTTCCTGAAGAAGGCATATGGGAGTCTTTCCAGGTGACAGCTCTAAACTCCATGGCTTCAGGAAATCACCTATTCTTTACTGAAGTAACTGATCAGCTCAGATTTACTGTGACTGCACAACAAGGGTTCTCAGCACCTGATGCTGCCCTAGAGGCTGATGCAATCACCAAGCAAAAGTCCAAGACCAAATTGGACCTGTGGTGTGACTTCTACAAGTTCACCAGCCACAACACAACTGAGTGCTGAATACTGAAAAAGCAAAAGGATGGAAAGAAAAAGAAGGAGAAGAAGAAAGAAAAGACAAAAGTGAACTGTGCTAGCCATGACTCAAGCTTTGATCATGAAAACTCAGATGAGACAAAGAGTGATGAGGACAGTGGGATAGCAGGGTATTTAAATACAGAATTTGCTCATGTTTCTAAGGTATTAATGTCAAGAATTTTGGCTTATGTTGGGAGTGACTCAAAAAATTCCACTCACTTAAATATGATAGTGGATTCTGGTGTCTCTGTTCACATAATGCCCCATCACAAATGGTTCAAATGCAGCACATTCAAAGACCTTGATCCACCATAAAAATACACTTTGGTGACAACTCTCATGTCAAAGCCACAGGAATGGGCACAATAATGCTTGAATGCCAAATTGATGGCATTACCAAGACAACAGAGCTTGAAAATATCCTTTATGTCCCCTCATTCCAGCTCACACTAGTGTCCATACATTGCCTAGACAAGTCTGGGTACCACACAGTATTCAAAAATGGGTTATGCAAGGTCAAGAACTCCAAAAGATGAGAAATGGTGCTCCCACAAGAGTGACCTTTACCACCTAGAGGCTTCACCAATGCTGCATGCTCTAACATCAATTGACATTAATATACTTTATTGCTGCTTAGGCCACATATCACCTGACCAACTATTACAGATGGTAAACAATGGATGCATTGAAGGTGTTGACAAGACCATGGAAAAGCTAAAATTCTGTGAACTCTGCATGCTTGCAAAGTCAAAGAAACTACTTTTCAAAGACAATGGGCAAAAGGCAATGCACCTGTTTCAAATCATACATTCCAATGTAGGTGGACCAATAATGCCCACAGATTGCTATAGCAACCAATACTGGATTTTGTTCATTGATGGGTATGGAAGATTTCCTTGGATCTATTTCATGTGACAGGAAAGTGAAGCATTGGATTTTTTTTTGCCAATTTGAAAATGATGTTTGAACACACCTGAACACTGAAATAGGAGAACTGCAATTGTTTGAGAACTTTGTAAGCTTGTTTCAATCTGACAATGGAGGAGAGTACATTGGAAAATCTTTTCAAGAAGAACTCCAAAAAAAAGGAACAACACATCTCATAACTGCACCAAATACCCCTGAACAAAATGGCCTGGCAGAATGCATGAATCAAACACTAGTTAACACTGCAACTGCCATGCTAATAAAGTCTGGATTACCTAAAAGCTTCTGGTCCAATGTGCTTACTGCCACAGCCATGATCAGTCAAACACCTGCCTCTGGGCTGCAAAAGAAGGTTCCATACACTGTCATATTTAAGAGAAAGGCTGACATTTAGTGGTTTTGACCTTTTGGATCCATAGGTTATGCACTCATACCAAAGAATAAGCACAAAGGAGAATTTGCACCAAAGGCTAAAAAGGCTGTGCCCATAGGATACACAACTGGAAAGAAAGCATACAAGCTTCTGGACATCAAAACAAAAATGAACCCCCCTACCCCCCCCCCTACTCCACCTACCCGCTTCCACAGTCATCATGTCAGATTTGATGAAGACAACAATTCATTCTTAGAAATTACTAACCTAAGAAGGAACTGTGGGAGCTGAACTTTCTCCAACTATCACAAGACAAAACAGAGAAGAGTTACTTCTATGAAGGAGAATCCTCAGATGATGAATCAGCAGATGACACAAATGCAGAATCAGTGGGCAGTAGTAGTAATGATTATCTCCTTCTCCTTGCAGAGAAAATGCCCTGAATGCAGTGCCCTGAGTGCAGGGCTCCATCTTCCTGGAGGTACTCCATCAGGGGATTCACTGGGTGGTTCAATGTTGGGTGGTCTACTATCCCATAGTGGTCCTTGTCCTCTGGGAAATGGTCTAGGTATCCAGCCAGAGGGTGGGGGTTGTTCTGGAGATCTGTCAGGGGTATTTTAGTGAGTGGCAATGGTAGCAGTCCAGGAGATTGCAGGGAGGCTGAGTTGTAGTAGGGCTCTCTTGGAGGGGCTAGTTGGGTACCTGTAGAGGATTGGTTGGGGTCATTGCCTCAGGTCAAAGTGGGGCATGGGGTCACATTGCAGGGCAGGGCCTAGAAGTGGCACAGCCAGGGGTAGGAGTGGTGTGCCCTGGAGTAGCTGTTCCTCACCACAAAATCAATGGATAAATAATAGATACCATACAAAATCATAAAATTCATCAGAAGTTTTCATTGTATATTTGACATATGTTCAATAGTATTCATCATTCACAAGGTCAAATTTCTATTATCCATTACAAATCCATCACATATCTATTACAAATATGCTATTCATTGCTCAGATATTAATGGATAGATGATGATGATAATACTGTTTATTTTCTTTGAAACCTATATTTACATGCAATACTGCTTGGGTACTTGTGTCCTAGGTCCCATAGTATAGTAAGGTACAGTATTTCTCTGTATTAAACCCCTGACTTATTTCTCTGTATTAAACTCCTGACTTATCCACCATTAACATGCCATTCCAATTTTAAACCCTTCTACTTTTGGCAATGCTTGCTGGAGTTTCTGCATACCAGATCTTTTACTGAGCCAGTCCCCCAAGTAAGGTTCTATGACTCTAAACCTTTCCTGCATACAAATGGTATCTTTTGGAAAATGGTCCCAAGATTCAGAACCTGCAATGGTATGAGACAGCATGGGTGGCTAGGTGACAGACCTACGACAGGCTAATTAGGCTGTAGACAGCTGATCAAACTTTTGTCAAACCCCAACCTCAACAGCCATGCTGTCTCTTCTGATGGACCACAAATGGTCCCAAGATTCAGAACCTGCAATGGTATGAGACAGCATGGGTGGCTAGGTGACAGACCTACGACAGGCTAATTAGGCTGTAGACAGCTGATCAAACTTTTGTCAAACCCCAACCTCAACAGCCATGCTGTCTCTTCTGATGGACCACACATTATGTCAGTAGCCTGATTGAACTATTGGATAAATAGCAGGTACTACATGAAACAATTCAAATGTGAAAAATCTGTCAGAATTTTTGCATCTATTCAATGGTTTTTATCATTTGCAATCCATTATCCATTATAAATCCATCACAAATCTATTACAAATCCATCATTAATTACTCCCAAATCTTTAAATGTGAAAAATCTGTCAAAAGTTTTGCATCTGTTCAATAGTTTCCATCATTTAAATCTATTATCCATTATAAATCCATAATAAGTCTGCCACAAGGCCATCATAGATCCATCACAGGTCCATCATTAATCACTCCCAAACTAATGGATAGATAACAGCTACTATACACAATCATTCAAATGTTAAAAATCCATCAGAAGTTTCTGTTAACATTTTACAATTGTTCAATGGTTTTTGTTATTTGTAATCCATTATCTGTCACAAATCCATCACAAATCCATCACCAATCCATCACAAAGTCCATCACAAAGCCCATTACAAAGTCCATCATAAATTTGACATTCATTACTCAAAAAACAATGCATAGATAACAAATACTATACAAATCTATATGTAGAAAATGTGTCTGAGATCTCCATTAAATGTTTAGCAGTTATTCAATAGTTTCCATCATCTGCATAGCCAGAAATCTGTGATCTGTTGCAAATCCACTACAAAATCTGTCATTCACTGCCTCAAAGTCCATGGACAGAGCTGCAACTATATAAATTTACTAGACTGTATAATACAGCACACTATTGACATTCTGTGGCTGTGTATTCTACAACACATTGTGGAGTTTCACTACAGTGTAGCAGACTCTACTGGACTCATATTGTACAACACAAAATGAGCTCAGCTACAATGTATGACATACATGTTAAAACTTGATACTCAAATACTAGTAGACAATGTAAGTTTATGCCCTTAGCTCAATGTATAATTGACTATAATAGCTATCTAGTAGACAATGTAAGTTTATGCCTATTCAGTAGCTCTATGTTAGCATGGGCTCAATTGATATGTAAATGTGTCAACTCACCCTCAGCTCAATATATAATTGACTGAAGGTGCCAGTAGCAGAATATCTATATATATATATGTACCAGTAACAATGGAAAAGGTCTGTGCAGGGGCCATGTGCTAAGGCCAATATGATTAAAAGGAATGAAGAAAGAACAATGAATGAAATAGAGGTGAAGAGGAGACAGTTGGGAGTTGATGGTGTTGTAGTACTGGGTTGAAGTAATACTAATAGTTCTGGGGCTTTCTTGAAGACTTAGAAAATCCACTTCTAATTCCACACTGATGTCTTGAAAGATGCTTGTGTATTGA
>JAGGAT010000412.1:0-31488 GCA_017657195.1 Termitomyces sp. T70a
TACTTCTTCACTCCTCAGCCCTGCTCTCTACTCTCTGGACACTTCTCAACCTTGCTCTCAACCCTCCAGACCTCTGCTTACTTGGTTTGAGAAACAGCACATGCCACACTTTTGGGATTTACTTGATCTGAGGCCAAACTCTCTCAAGCATCAACTTGAGCTGAGTTTCAAAAGAGGGAGTATTTCTGACCAACTTGCCATCATTTACTCCTTCTTTTCAAACTCAGCTGCACATGTGACCTCAGCATGTGACTTAGACCTGGAATCCAGACATGTGACCTCAAGCAGATGATCTGGATATGTGATCCTTACATGTGACTTATATATCATATGATTTACTTTTATTTTCTGAGCACCTGGCAAGGTGAATCCTTGAACTTGTTCTCTTTGAATCTCCCTTTGCTAGGTGTGTAGTTGTTATTGCTTACTTCTATTACTTATACATACACTAATACACTTTGGATCTCCCTTTGCCAGTTGTGTGACTGAGCCATAGCTTCCAAAGGTCACTCTTACACTAGCTCTAGACAGCTAGCTGCTGTTGATGATCTATTTGCTACAGTGATACCTGAAACTTATATACCTAAAGGATGGGATGCTCCTTTGAGAAATTCTGTTCCTAGAATGGTACCACCTTTACCAAAATCTTCCACTCTTGTGTTATGACCCGCACTCCCCCAAGCTATCATGCATCATCCTGGGCCATCATGCACCTTCCTGACCCATCACACATTATCCAAGGCCATCATGCACTCCCCTGAGCTATCACGCATCATCCTGGAATATCATGCATCACCCTGGGACATTACACATCACTCCAGAACCACCAGTGGATTACTCAAACCCCACACAGGCCGCTTGGCCATCACACATTACACCACTCACCAAATGCTCAAACTGCTGTCAATCTTATGATCCACCCACGTGATCTCCTCAATATAGCTGCCCTCCACCCTGCCGCCACCCATAGAATCCTAGAACCTGCCCCAAAACTCTTCTGAGACCACACCCCTTCTACCCATAATATATAAAGACCATAGGTAGCTCCCATGTATCTTAGTCTCAATATTAACAATAACAACCCATGTTTTTGTCTGCTAAAACCTCTCTCTGATTTCCTCTCATGCTTGTTTAGTTTCCTTCATGCTTGCCTTGGCTTATTTTCTGGCATGCACCTCATTGACTGGCATGTGCTACAACTTTAAACCCTTCAACTTTATCTTGTTGCCAGAACCACCGTCAACTCGACCCCCAGCCCCCAGCTCAGATCTGGAGTAAGTCCCATAACTCTGGAACTTGCCCTCCCTGTTATCTCATGCCCTGGAGGACATTCTGGAGCTCTTGACACTGTGTCTACATAGTTTGGCACTTGCTTGCACCTCGTAAGGTCATTGCTTACTAGGAAAGGCCCCCAGGTCAGCAGAACCTAACACCTTAATTGCTCCTGTACATAGAGCTCTTTTACAAGACAGACCAGTCAATCTGCCTACTGTTGCTCAATCTACTATGGCCATTCCTCAAACTCATTTACCTGAAGGATGAGATGCTCCTCTGCAAAATCCCATGCCTAAAATGGTACTACTTCTACCTGCTTATAGAGCTCCTTGACAAAATTATTTGCTTAGAAGGATGCCACCTTCTCCTGCTCCTCAGCAGACACTAGCAATATTAGAAGAGCAACAAAGGCTCAGACATCAACAGGCAATAGCAACATTAGAGGAGCAACAAGACTCAAACATATTGCTATGGCTGAAAAACAGAAGAAACAACAAGCAGTAGCAGTATTAGAAAAACAACAAAGGCTCAGGCATGAAGAGCAGGAGAGGCAACAAGAAGCATTGGCTGCTTTGCAACAAGAAATGCAAGAGGGGGAAAGACAGAAATTCAGACCAGAGGTGAGACAAAGATAATTCAAAAAGGCTACTTCAACTAACAAAGTTTTACAGCATATAGATCTTAATCCTGAGCATAGGCCTTTGAATGAGGCTAGGGCTCAAAGGATTTTTCAAGGCTGGGAGCAGTAACAAGCAGCTAATTTGGAGGAAGACTTCAATGATCTGGGTCTTTAAAATTTAGATCAACTTGTTGGCAATGAAAATGATCCAAGGCAGCAAAATCCTCCAGCAAAATAACTGGAACCTCCTTTTGATCCTCCTATTCCACAAATTGTACAACAACTTATGAATGCTCTTTCAGGAGGCAGACAGCTTTACTTGATTGAACTTCCTTTGCACAATCTTGGTCTTATGGGTATTGCATGTCCACATTGTCATGCGTTACATTCTAATGCTGAAAAGCTTGCCAAGTCAACTAGGCATAATACAAAGTTTGGCATGTGCTTTTTACAAGGCCAGATTAATTTGCCTAGACTGGCAGATGCTCCACCAGATTTACTAAATCTGCTCCATGGCTTGCTCTCTTTCCAATGCATTTAAAGCAAGTATCTGTCAATATAATGCAGCCTTTGCATTTACATCCTTAGAAGTCAAGATTGATCATGCTATTACTAATGCACCTGGACCATACAACTTCAGGATCAATAGAGAGCTCCATCATCTCACAAGTGCTTTGTTTCCAACTGAAGGCAATCATCCAGTATATGCACAACTCTACTTCTATGACCATAATCAGCAATTGGCTTTTTGTCAACAAGGCAATCCTAGATTGGATCCTCAAATAATGGCCTCTTTGCAAGATATGCTTTATAGAGTCAATCTTTTTATTGGTTTATACAAGCAAGCAAAGCAAATTATGGCACAAATTCCAGAAGACCAGCCACAAAGCTTTCTGTCAAATTTAGAGCTGATTTTGGAGATCACTGATGCTATAATGATCCTAATAAATAAGAAGGGGTTGCTACTATTAATTCAGAAGATGGTTTTGAAGAACAATCAGATCACCATGACATAGTCTTACACCTGCATGGAGGTTAATTAAAGTGAATCAGCCATTTGCATTCATATTATACTCCATTGCACTACACCATCATTCTTCTAACTGGAGAGCCTGGATTTCACACCCATATTCAATTTTATTTTGGACATGAAAACCAGCAAAAATGTTAGCAAGACTGCATATTATGCATATAGACTTCAGCAAAGAGCTTTGGAAGCTAATGCTGCATTGCTTTGGAGTGGCAGACTATTACAACAATATGTTGTAGATGCATGGGCTTCAATTGAGCAAACCAAGCTCAACTAGGTCAGACACAATCAGAAGAAAATCAGAGCTGAAGTTTACCAAGGGGTAGTTGATGCTGCAGCTGGAGATGAGAAGTTACATAGACAAGGCCATTATGTGGTTCTTTCTTCTTCCCATGGATTGAACAACACATGCAGCAATTATTCTGGGACTCTATGGCTATTTGTAGGCATTTTCACAAACCTGATCTCTCCATCACCATGACTGCTAATCCAAAGTGGCCTGAAATTGAAGAGGCTCTCTTAAAAGAACCTATGGTCAATAGAAAGAGGCAAACAGCTTCTGATTGACCAGACATTGTTGCTAAAGTATTTGTACTCAAGAAAAATGCTCTCTTGAAGGACATCAAAGATGGTCTCTTTGGGAGCTGTGTGGCTTCTGTTCATACCATTGAATTTCAAAAGAGAGGACTTCCACACATACATATCTTGATCTTTTTTCACCACCATGACAAATCAAAGATGCAGCTCATGTGGATACCATTGTCTCTGCCCAAAATTCTAATCCAGTGGTTCAGTTACAATCATACCAGGTATTGGCTTTGCTTGAATCTTTGATTCTGATTTACCTTTTTGTATTCAAGTTGTTACTACTTACATGGTCCATAGTCTATGTAGAGCAGCTCACCCTACTGTCAAGTGCATGGTAGATGGCAAATGTTCCAAGGAATATCCCAAAGAATTCCAAGAAGCTACACAGTATGGTAATGATGGCTATTCTCAATATGCCAGACCCAACAATAGCTGCTCCTTTGAAAAGCATGGTCACTATTATAACAATCATGATATTGTTCCCTACAATCCATATCTCTCAAGCAAATACCAATGGCACATCAATGTAGAAGTCTGTGCTTCAGTGAATGCAATCAAGTACATTCACAAATACATTTATAAAGGCCATGATAGGACAATTTTGGAAGTTGCAAGAGATGAGAGGGATGAAATCAAGGAACACTTGGATGCCAAATACATTTCTGCATCTGAAGCCTGCTGGCACATCTTTGAATTTAACATGCTGTCAGGTTCCGCTGACTACGGGGGCTTCCAACTGTAAGTGGGTCCTTACTAGGCAGACTTGACATCTGGGGAAGTAGTCCTGGACAGAGGGCAGGAGTTCTGGAGGAAGTCCGGATGGGTGGGAGGTGCTCTGGGGGCGCACAGAGTACTGGGGAATGAGCGAGAGGGTGTCGGAGTTCCAGGCAAAGTCCGGAAGCAAGGTAGGTGGTACGGGAGGTGTGCAGAGGCAAGATAAGAAAAACCGGGAGACTGAGGCAAAGAAAGAGAAGGAGACTTAGAAAAAACCGGGAGACTTGGAGGGAAAAGAAGATATAGATTGACAGACAAGTTAGACAGACAAGCTCGTATGAAACAGAGGTACAACAAAGTAACGGCAAAGGTAATATCAAGACTACTCTAACGGGGTGCTACCTACGGGTTTAAATAGGGAGGTCCAGGACCGGGTTGGGGAGGCTTTAGGCCGGGGGTAACGATCGGGGTTGGTGCACGGGGCTGTGTATCCGAGGTATTGAATGGCGCTGGAGACAATTATGTGGGGCGCCTGGGGGTGGTTGCGTGGGAAGCCAGATGATTGGTGGGTGTTTGGGTTGGTAGGTGGGATAGGGGGGTTGATCGGGGGTTTTCAGGGTGAAGGCGGGTGCTGGACTCAATGAGGAGTTGATGGGAGTTATGCTGGGGTGCCAGAGCTGATGGGAGGTGTGCTGGGGTGCCAGCTTTGATGGAGGTGTGCCCCTTGGGTTGTCGGCAAGGGTCCTGTTGTCCCAGGGCAGTTGGTGGAATCTGGTGGGCGTCTGGGGCTCAGGACTTAGTGTGTGGGTCGTGACACATGCATGCTGAACATCCTCCAGTATACTGGTTGTCTGTGCACTTGGAAAACCAGCATAAAGTCTATTTCCAAGATGATGAACCAATAAAGTTGGTGGCTGCTAGAAATAATGCAGACAAGACTGCACTCACTGCTTATTTTGAAGCTAATACTAGGTTTTCCAACAATAACACCACCTATCAGAAATTTTCAACCAAGTTTGTTTATGAAGCATCTAAAAAGACTTGGAAGGAGAGGCAGAGAGGAACAGCCATTGGGAGAATGTACTTTACTTCACCAAGACAGGGAGAAAGGTTCTACCTTAGGATGCTCTTGACTGCTATGACCAATGCAACATCATGGGCTGATCTCAGAACAGTAAATGGCCACACTTATTCAACTTATTAGGAGACATGTAAGGCTCTAGGTCTTTTGGAAGATGATGCAGAATGAAGGCAATGTCTCACTGAAGCTGCTCAAATCCAACTAGGATCAGCTCTCAGACAGCTGTTTTGCACTATTCTATTCCACTGTAGTTCTGCCACTCCAGAGGTTCTATAGGACAGATTCAAGCACTCTATCTGTGATGATCTTCAACACAGATTAGAACATACAAGGCAATACAGGGACAGAGTCTTAACCAATGAAAATGTTTATGACTATGGCCTTTATCTCATCAATAACACCATGATGAATTTTGGCAAAACTCTGAAAGACTTTCCCAATATGCCAGAAGCTCAACAAGTTTGGAATGTAATTCCAGGCAATTGGCTTTTGCATAAGAGATTGACTTGAATACTGATCAAATAATTCTTCTAGATAATAGGCTTTTAGAGGATGAAACTAATCATGATGTTGAGGAATTGAAGCAAAGGGTAGAGAAAAATGTGGCACAACTACAGACTTTCAATGCTGTTATGGACTCTGTGAACAACAATTTGGGCAAGATGATATTCATTCACACTGCAGGAGGATGTGGCAAAACCTTTGTCTGCAATACTCTGGCTTTTGCTGTTCATTCCAATGGAGATGTGTGGCATTGTATATGGCATCATCTGAAATTGCCGCTTTATTGTTGGAAGGTGGTAGAACTGCTCATTCAAGATTCAAAATTCCTATTCCTGCTCTTGACACATCCATTGCCAATATCAAGAGAGGAACCCAGTTATCACAGCTTATACTCCAGATCAAAGTTGTTGTCTGGGATGAAGTTCCAATGCAACACAGAAATGCCATTGACTCTGTAGATCATGGCTTCAGGAATATCTTTGATAATGATATTCCCTTTGGTGGAGTTACTGTGGTTTTTGAAGGGGACTTTAAAGAAACTTTTCCAGTGGTTCCACTGGACTCAGGCAGCAAATGATTGCTCCTTCACTCAAAAGGAGCAGACTTTGGAATCACATTCAAATCTACTACTTGGTTCAGAACATGAGATTGGAGCAGACTCCAGAGAATACTGCTCATGCAGTGTAGTACTTGGTTAGAGTAATACTGATAGTTCTGGGGCTTTTTTGAAGACTTAGAAAATCCACTCCCACTCCACACTGATGTCTTGAGAAATGCTTGAGGTTGAGGTTGTTTACTTCCAAAATATTACTATTCTGAATGTAGAGGTTTTCAACAAACTCTAGCCTAAGTGTTTCACTTCCTGGGAATTACTGAGCCTTTGCCTATCAATTGCCTGCTAATGTGAGGTTTTCAACAAATTCCAGCTTAAATGATTCACTCCCTGGAAACCACCAAGTGTTTGCCTATTAATTGCCTGCCTATTCTCTACTCTACTTGGTCTATTTATACCTCTCCCCACAGTGCACAGACCACTTCCAACACATGATTTTTATCCCAGACTTCCCAGACATGATTGTTGTTCCAATTTTTATTCTTAGATGTATGTTTCAGTGTCACAATTCTTCTCTCATTTGTGTGTTCTACTATTCATCCTCTCCTTTGTATATTCTATTCATCACTCCTTTATGTATTCCACCATTCATCTTCTCCTTTGTGTGTTCCACCATTCATCTTCTCCTTTGTATATTCAATTCATGTTTTCCTTCTTCCCCTAACATTCCAATCTTGTTATTTTAGACTGGATCGCACTTTTGATCCAGATCATTCCAGATTGATGCCAGTCTGATTCCTCTGCCATCCCCATGCTTCTCTCCCCATAGCAGTGGTTGGACCATTATTGAGTATATAGCCTAGTATAGTCCTCATCTCATTTTGTTCTGTATTTCTTCTGGTGTATTTAAGGAGATATTGTTGCTGGAACTTGTTTTACCAGGAGGCTTACAGTTTTCAGCCTTAATACATGTTTATTTTGACTTCTTGTGTTTGTTATGTTCCTGATGATGTGGCAACATCATATCAGCAGCTTGGTTGCTGAATGTTGGTGCAGGGAAAAATCTGAGACTTGGAGAAACAGTCAAACTCTCTGAGAGGATGATCTGTAATGACAATTCTGTTACTGGATTGATTTCTTCCACATATCCTGATATTGGTCATTCTCAAAATGATTAGTATGACCTGGACCAGACTATTCTTTCTGGCAAGAACTCTGATATAGAGGAGATCAATCCAGAAGTTCTAGAGAGATTACTAGGAGAAGAATGAATCTTATAGAGCACAGACTCTATCCTGTCTGATAACAGGGATCCTACTGGCCTTGCATTATATTCTATGGAATATCTCAACTCTTTAAAAGCCAGTAGTTTGCCTTTGGCTAAACTGGCTCTGAAGATTTGAGTTCCTGTCATGCTCCTCAGGAATCTGGGTACAACTAAAGGACTTTGCAATGGAACAAGAATGATTGTCACTCATAGCAGCACCAGAGTCCTCAGATGTCATATTATCAGTGGAGATGCCAAGTTTGCAGGATCAATTATTTTGATCCCCAGGGTCAACCTAGATGCCTCTGAAGAAGATTTGCCTATTATTATGCAGAAGACAGTTCCCAGTTTGATTAGCCTTTGCTATGACTATCAACAAGTTTCAAGGACAATCAGTCAAACATGTTGGATTGGATCTTCAATCACCTGTCTCTGCACATGGTCATAGTTCAGCACTTTTTTTTTATTTCCATTATTATGTGCATGGGCCACATAGCACCCATTTTGCATGGTACATTTAACAAGTATCTACACTACAAGGGCAGCCAAATTCCACATTCCCCTGCTATGCAGAGAATGAATGGGCCAACATTTCCAAGCATTGTTTTAGTTGGTTCCCTCCTGGTAAATCCTGAGTCATCTAGTATGGTGGTGGTATGCTTTGGGAGTGTTGGCACTACTATTGCCAGCATTGTAGGCAGGGTGTGAATGAGTGAGATGGTCATGGTCCATTCCAGTACATCTGTGGGTGTTAGTGTTAGGATGATGATGGGCTCAACACATTTTAAGCTTTTGATGCACTATTTAGCACTAGCCCAAGACAGCAAGACTCCAGCAGTCCCCTACAAATAAGTCCCCCAATCAGCAACATCACATCCTTGCAGCCAAGTATAACCCCTATGGGCAATGGTCAAACTACCCACATGCCAGCCAGCCTTGCTGCCTGCTCCATGGTAGGCCACAGGCATCACCGGCTTGCTGGCTCTCTTCTTCACGAGGCATGCCCCCACCAGCTCAAAACTCAACGCATCTTGATCACATGATGCATCACACCCTCTACCTACATGTGCCACCCCTTGGGATGTTTGATGGACGTCATGCCATCACCCTCACATCTCACTTCCACACTCTGCCAGCAGTTGCCACTGCCATCAGTGGATCATCATCAGCCTGGCTTTCCTCTTTGAGTCTGATTCCAAATATCCCTATTTTTGACTTAATGATAACAGCTGACTAACAGCTGGCACTTTCTGTCACTGCCACCACACGCTACATTACAATTTAGCACCCACCTTTGCCATGACCCTGTCACAAGACTGACACTCTGCACATTACCTGGTGGCATGCCTTAGCTAGCCACCCACATGACCCTCCCTGAGTAGCATTTACCTTCCTTATAGTATCATTATCAAACCTTTACTTACATTTTCATTAGTGGCAACTATTAAAGTTGTTGCTGACCCTTCACTAAGTCGCTGCCTTCTCTTACTATAAATACTTTACCATTTGTTAGTAGCAATTGTCCAATCGCACCCAGCACCTTTTGCCCCACAGTTCAGATCTCTAAGTCTACTTGAGGCACTAAGCAATTAGCAACCTTGCCTTACTTTGTCCATGCTAAAGTTCTTAGCATCTTCTTCACTCTACGTCCTAATAGTACTATACAGGTACACTCTCATTGCTGGTGCCAATGCTTGCTGCTTCATGCCTTTGACATACATGCTTAGCACCAGCAGCTAAGTATTAGGAGCTTTGTAAGCTTATCATGTGCCATCTACTGTTCCCCAAACTCTTACTGCCTGCCACCATCGACGGCAACATCCTTCCCACTCAACACCACACTTTAGGACTGAGTAATTGGGACCTACCTGGGACTCCCTCTGCACTTCACAAGTCCAACACAAAACAAGGCTAAGTGCTACTTACTAGAAAAGCAATTAGCTAAATTCTGGGCACATCAGCATGCTTTTCAGCCAGGTGAGATAGGTCTGCTGCGACTAGAGTGGAGAAAAATTTCCCCAGCATGTTCAGGAGACCATTGGTCTATATGCTTTGGCCATGTCATATGCAGGTTTTCCAGGCTTTTGTGGAACCACTGTTGTGGATTCCAGCCAGTTCTGTGGGTAGATGTTCAGCTTGAGAAATGTGCAGAAGATAAAGTACAGGTGATTGAGAAGTGTGTTGCTGCAGCGCTTTGGGAATACCATCAGGTCCAGGGGCTTTGTGTGGAGGGAGAAGACCCAATGGCCACAGCAATGCATTCCCTGAAGAACATGGGTGAATCTGGTAAGGGCTGCAAGTAGGCCCCAGAGGGGATTGGGGACATGGAGGGAGGGGCAGGGAAGAAAGACTTAGTGAGTGCTTCTGCTTTCTCCCCATTCATGGTAGCTATCCATGAAGGGATGGAGCCATCAATCTTGAGGTTGGAAACTTGGTCACAAGTGAAGTCTGTGGGTTGGTTGACAGCAAACCTGTTGGCGAGGTAGATTTAATGGGCATTGATGTCCTCAAGCTATTCACACCAGTGGTCTTCTTTTACCTTTTGATCAATGACTCCATTCCATGGGAAAGGCGAGCAGATTCCACTTTGGCTGGGTGGTCAGAGATGTCACAGAACTTAAAAGCAAGGTTGCAGGCCTGGCATCTCTGGGCCTTTAGTTGTTTAAGGTCGCTGTTCCACTATCTCTTAGTGTAGGGACAGGGATTTTGCTGGGGAACAAGGTCATCTGTCATCACTAGCTCCTGCAGGATAGAGGAGATAGATTCAACTGCATGCTCCATCAGAGCTTCATTGAACACTGCCCAGTCAACTGCATGGAAATCCTGCAAAGGGGGTGGGGAGGAGCATGGGATAGAGAACTCTATCACTGTCACTATTGGCAGGTGGTCAGCCAGAGATGGGCACAGTGAGGTGTTGACATCACAGCATATGACTGGGTGTGACTCCAAGGCAGACAGCCAGACATTGTCAGGGCATGTCCACCTGTCAGCATGTGTCTGGAGCATTGTGATTTCCAGAGGGAGCACCAGGTCCATATCGTAAGTAGATAAAAGGTCAAGGAGGGGCTGTACAAAGTCCTGGGATGAAAAAAGATGGCGATTGGCTACTGGCTCCCAGAGAGGGTAATAGTGGTTGAAGTCACCAAGCCATAGCATATAGTCATCAGAAGATGGGCAAGCAATGTGGTATGAAGAAGAGAGAAAGAAGGATTAAAAAGAGATGGACTCATTGTGAGTGCAGCCATTGTAGACGTTGAACAACAAAATATAACTGGTTTTGCCCTTGAAGCGAATTGCCATAATGTCAGTGGAGTCAATGAGCATAAGAGTCTGTTGGGATGTTAGTGTTAATCATGATGATGGAGCATGTGCATGAGCTCCCATCACATCAATGGTTTGGAGGGTAAATTACTCTCCAGTGGCTGTTGGACTTGGTATTGCCAATGCAGTCAAGAAAGGGTTCTTGGATCGCCAGAATGTCCCACTTCTTAGGGTCCACAGTGGCCATGATTTCTGCAAGTGCTGTGTCCAATTTCCAGGTGTTCTGCTACCAAATGCAAAGTCTGCAAAGTGGTCTCAAGGGGCTTTGGTCTGTCATTGGGAGGAGGAGGTGTGGGGGTTGGCACTATGCTCTGCACTCTGAGATCTTGACTGGGGCATGAAGTCAAAGTCTCTGAGATTGCCTATTTGGCTAGGCACTTGGGAGGCAGGCAGGGCATTCAGGGTGTGCTGTTGTGGCTGAGGAGCCACTGCTGTATTTCTGGGGGTAGGAGAGAAGGAGTCTGGGGCTTGTGGAATTGGTGCAGGGTAAAGTCCTGGGTGGCTTTTAGTGGGCATCTTGCTGGCATGGTTGCCCACATTGTCAGGTCAGCAGTTGGAAAAAAGGGCATTCAGTTCTTGGAGAAGCAGGCATCAAGATCTGCACTTCTCTTGGTGAAGGCGGGGCAGCTACAATCTGAACTTGCATGAGTGGAGTTTGGGCTGCAGGATGCACCTGTTTATTGCCACTATGCAGGCATCAGCTGAGTGGTTGTTGCTTGTGCAGAGTGTGCAGGAGCCAATGTTCTTGCAGTCTTTGCAGAAGTGGCCAAAGTTTTGACAGTTGCTGCATCACAGTGGTTCACATATATCTTTCCAGATGGGAATCTGGTGGCCTGCTATGAAGATGTGGCCTTTGATGAGTGTGTTGGTGGAGGCTGCATCATTGCATGAGATCTTGAGGGATGCAACTGTCTGTTTGAGAGAGTGGAGCTTGAGTCTTTTGAGCCAGGTTGCTAAGGCAATGGTGTTGGGATGGAGGCCATTTTCAAGTTTGATCATTCGCAGACAGTATGTATTTTCAGATTCAAATGGGCTAGTGCAAGGCACAAATCTTGCTATAACACTGTGGGACTTGTTTTTTACACACATGTTGTCACACAGTAGAATATTGAGCAGGCAAGGGTCTAAAGCTGCATATCTGCAGAACCTAGATGCAGAATCAGCTGTATTGAACTCAGCAAGATACATACTACCACTGATGGCTTTCAGCCCTATTATATGGGTATGCAAGGTTGTCAGTCCAATCTCACCATCTTCAGTTCCCTGTGGCACTGAGCTGTCCTCATTGAGGTGTTTAAGGGTTTTGTTGATTTCATCACAGAGGTTTGAGGAGCTCGATGTCATGGGGTTCCTTAGCGTGTTGGTGTCATGAGGGTCAAACTGTATGAGGACTGTGCAGGCATCACATAGGATATGCTGTTGGACTCTAATTGTGTCAGCTGGTGATGCAGTTGGTTTGGGAGCTGCTCTGGCAATGGATGCCCATGTGGGTGGGCCCTTGGGTTTTTGTGTCATGGGGGGGCTCGCAAAGTTGGATGCCAACGTGCCCAGCAAGGATGTCATGCCCTTGAGCATCTCAGATGTTGCCTCGAGCACAAGTATCAATTCAGCTCTCTTGGTGTCATTGGCAGTGAAAAAGTTGATGGTGGTGCTGAGCCTCTTGATCAGGCCTTTAGGTGGCTTGTAGTCTTCAATGCAATGGTGTTTGCTAAGGCATCTGAGATGTGGTCTATGACATCCATGTCCAGGATAAAGGTCACTGAGAGAGCTGCTTTCTTAAGATCATTGAGCTTGGAAGCTATAGCTGCTATTGCCAGGATGTTGACTAGCTTTGTACGGTTGTACGGTTGTGCCATGAGGATTCAGCCTTGTGCCTTGAGCCATTTTCATGTGTTGAGGACCAATTTGATAGGGCCAGTGTCTAAAGACATTAGTGATTTTAGATCAGAATGGGTTGGGAGAGGTCAACCATGGTCCAGGGTCCCAGCTCACCTGGGACTGCCTGATGACTGCCTGCCAGATGTCTTTGCACCCAAAGTCATTGCTGGGCAGTGGTCAGTGTTTTGGAGAGAGGTTGAGCGAATCAGTTGTGAAGTTCTGGCAGTTTGCCAGGATACAGAGTGTGAAAGAGGAGTATATATGCTAGCTAGTTGCTGAACAGACCCAGGACCCCAGAAGAGATGATGGGTGTCAGAGAACAAGAAGTAATCAGTTCAGCACTTGAGTATACCTCACAAGGGCATTGCTTTAGTAGAAAAGGCCCCCAGGTCAGCAGAACCTGACATATAGATGCTTTTGTATGGAAAAGTTGCACAATGTTTAAGGAGAGGAGATGTAAAGTCATTCACATAGTAGGACCAAGGGTGAGATGCTAGGGGCTATATAAGGTTTAAGGTGGGCTGGAAGAGCTGGAGGAAATGGGTACAAGAGTTTTTGAGAAGAAAACTGTCCTGTAAATGGAACTTCCAGCCTGATTTTCTGCTGTGAAATCCAATGCATACAAGATGTTAGTTCAGGTGTAAGGAGCCCAAGAACACATGATTGTGTTGTTCAGCACAAAACCCATTCTGCATTCATACAGTTTCACCATTTTCTGCAGACTTACTTCCATTTTATATACATTCTCTCCTTGTTTCAATGTTCCTCTCTTCAAAATATCACAAGTTAAGAGTTATTATCAATGGACATGAGCCCAATGTAAACATATAATTTACAACCTAGGAGTATAAATACTGGATGTGTTTGATAGATTTAAAAAACTTGACTTTGGACTTGTTGGTTTTTAACAATTATCAGGTTATGTTATGGAACCAGATCCGATCACAATGATTAATTGGATAATGTGGATATTTCTGGTATTCTTCCTCATTGCATCATTCTTTGGGTGCACATACTTGTTTCTCTGATGGACAGTGAATACCAACATGGTGATCGGTCGTACACGTGCACGGAGGCCCTATGGCTCCAAGCACCTAAGTTTCACAGTGTCCAAAGCTCGCAATATTCAGCCTTTGATTGGCAGTTGTGTGAGAATTGAGTACATCTCTTGCTAAACTGGCTGAGGAAAGGACGTTTGACAGGCTTAAACATCAATAAATAGTTGACGATGTCGAGTGACCGCGATTGTACACGTCTTTTCACGTGCCATCGATCGTCACCAAGGTCTCGGCGTCCCTTGAGCTTCCGACTCCCGCAGCATTTCAACTTCGACTGGGATGTCCCCCCCGTCCTCGCTCTCCAGCTCTGAAAAGGCAAAGGTAAGAACCAATGTCCCTGGCTCAAAGGTCCTTCACGCCGGTCGCGCGCGTGTGTACTATGCGTATCCCGACCCGAAGAAATGGTCGTACGCCGGCCTCCAAGGAGCTATTGCGTTTGTGAAGGACGGTGCGACCGGGGCTTCGTTCTTCAAGCTCGTGGATCTGGAAGGGACGAGAGGCGTCATTTGGGAGCATGAGCTGTATGGTGGGTTGGAATACTTTGAGGATAGGGCTTTCTTCTACTCGTTTGCTGGTGACGTGAGCTTGTGTTTGAACGACTACTCCTCTGTTTGTCGGGAAACTGATGAAATTGTTGTAGGAATGCATGATTGGATTTGTGTTCTCTCATGAGACGGAGGCCAAGAAGTTCTGGAAGAAGGTGACGACGAGGAAAGAAGAAAAGTCTCGTACGTGTCACCAGATATCTGAGAATGTTTCGCTCACCTTCTTCCAGCCAAGTCCTCTCAGAAGAAAACGAAATCCAAACTTGGCAAAGGCGGAAAGATCGACAAGTCATCTATCTCTGCTCCTACCGCCGGTTCGTTCGTGCATGTGGGGCACATGGGGTATGACGAAGAAAAGGGATTTGTTTCAAGAGGTGTCGACCCTTCTTGGGAAGCCTTCTTGAACAAGCTCGAAAACTCAGGTGTACCAAAGGAAGTCATTGCAAAGAACTATGACTTTATTGCGGACTATGTCCGCGGGTACCAAGACCAACAACCTGCGCCACACAAGGAACCCAAAAAAACCAAACCGCCTCCTCCAGCCCGTCGACGCTCATTCATTACAAACGGCGATGAGTCATCCCAGACTCCTGTGCCCCCGCCTCCTCCATCACGTGTCTCGCCGCCCCGTAGGTCGCCCTCTCCGCAACCACCACAGCAAATACAGTTACCTGCGCCACCCCGGCCCCAACCATCTCCTCCGCCACCTCCGTCTACACTCGCGCCCTCCGTACCCCCACGTCCTCCCACACGTCCACCGCCACCGCGCGAACCCACACGCGAAGCACCGCCTCCTCCCTCGCGTCCAAATACCGTTCTTCCCGCCCCTCCGTCTGTGCCCGTGCGTCCAAACGTCGTACCACCACCAGCACAATCTACCGAGGTACCTCCTCCGCCTCCTCCTCCGCCTCCTCCGCCTCCTCCTCCTCCGGCATATCCAACAGGAAGCGTCTCACCGTCACCCCCAACAGTAGGCGTCCCACCTCCCCCGCCGCCGCCACCGCCAGCCACAACACTAGGTGGCCCACCTCCGCCCCCGCCGCCGCCGCCACCTCCGCCTCCACCACATGTAAACGGAGATACACCAGGAGGTCCAACCCCCGTGAACATGCCCGCACCCCAACCAGGCCGCGCAGCACTCCTCGACAGTATCAAAGGCAAGGGCATACACAGTCTTCGCAAGGCGGATCAAAATGGCAGTGCCAGTGCGCGTGTGTCATCTCCTTCCGGCGGAAGTGGGGGTGGCGTGGCAGGAGAAGTCGCAGCGGGAGCCGCGGTAGGGGCAGTTGCAGGCGCGGGTGCGGTGGCGGGCGACAATTTGACGAACGCGTTGATTAGTGCGCTTGCGCAGAGGAATAAGGATATGGGGGATAGTGATGAGGACGATGATGATGATGATTGGGACAGTGATTAGTGTTGGAATGGGGGTTGACGGGGTAGCGAAGCGGTAGACGTGGACGCTCTATTTATTTCTAATTTTTTGTTCCCCTCTCGGTTTCTCTCGTGCATATCCTTACACTTCAATCACGCGGAGACTTTTTTTATCTACTTATTGTGTATAATTTTCCGATGATGTATTCTGACAGGAGGTATGCCGTGGTTGCGGAATATGGACCGAGCATGAATTCCACCAAGGCCTCAAGCCTCCATGCATTCGGATCTTCACCACTTCATAACGACAACTTCTCGAACTCTAAGCTCGCGAGAACAAAGGCAGCGAGACCTTTGAGGTCGTTCAAGTCGACAGGCTGGCTAATGTAGTACTGTTCAAAGCAAAGCTCAGATGCTCCATCGAGGAATAGAAGAAAAAGTACATACATCGAAGTCACCCGTAGTATCCAAACTCCCAACCTACCATGCCCACGAATCAACTCACGAAGGAAATACAAGAAAAAGCACTCACCACGACCGTCCCCTCCCACCCCATCGTCCCATCCGCATTACCCACGACCCAGTTCTCCACAATATATCCATACGCCCTCTTAGCCGCCTCCGTGAGACTGCCCTTCCCGTCCGGATTGTCTTGCACATACCCCTCCCTCACCGCCCTCAACAGCGCATACACAAACATCACAGCGCCGCTGCTCTCAAAGTAGTTCCCCGCGCGCCCGGGCTGCGTCAGCACGAGCCACCACACGCCACTCGTTTCATCCGCTGCGTCGCGTATGCGCGGGAAAAGCGTGTGCAGGATCGAAAGGAGCGTGGTTCTTAGTTCCTCTGTCGACGTGGAGGTGGAGGACGAGGGGAGGGAAGAGAGGATGTCGAGCACGTCGACGAGCGCCATGGCGTACCACCCTAATGCGCGGTCCCAGACCTCGGGCGAGTGGCCGCGGTCGGCGGAGGCCCATGACGCGACGTGTGAGAAGTCGTACCCGTGATAGAGTAGCCCTGTCGTGTTCGGTGCGGTGGAGTTTTGCAGGGTGTTGGTGAACATGAGCTGGAATTGAGCTGTTATGTCGTCTGTTGGGAGTTAACTATATGACGAATGTGAATTCGAAAGCGAAAAGAGACGTACTCCATGCGGTTTGATTAGTCGGTTCGAACATGGCGGTATATTGCGCATAGAATAGCTCGCCCATGTATATTCCGTCCAACCACCCTGCGCAACGCAAATTTCGTTTGGTGCAACAAGAAAATATACGGGCAGACACGTACCTTCGTTAGGGTATCTCAGCTTGTGCCAGAACTGTCCTTGGGCCGTACGCGGATGCTCATTGAGCTGGCGCCTAAACGTGTCTGCGGCAGCCTTGTACTTCGCCTGTCCCGTTTGCTCGTACCTTATCGGGAAGAGGAGTTTAGCTAAAGTCAGACGTACACGAGGAACCGATTACAGGTATAAGAAGGTCGGGCCAGTCCTACATAGGAAAAACACTCAGCTCGGGCAACTCGAAAAAATCATCGCATACAAACCTCACAGGATCCAACGAAAATTGATCAAATCTAAACCGCGCCAATCCCAACAATCAGCACAACCTTTTCTGCCTTTACAAAAGAATAGTAGACCCACACATAATCCCCACCCACACTCCCATCATCCGCCACAATCCTCCCGACGCCCTGCACGATATAATCAAAATACGTCTGGTTTCCCGTCAGCTCGTACAGTCTCCTCAGGCCCGTCTGAAACTCCCCGTGTTCGTACGACACCGTGGGCGTGCCGGAAGAACTCAGCCCGTTGCCTTGGCCCCGCGCGATGGCAGAGTCTGCGGCCCAAACTGCGTTGGATGAGGGTCGGGCTGTGACGAGGATGGTGCGGAGAGGTAAGAATAGGGAAAGAGACAAGATGGATAAAGGTGATAGTAACATAGTTTGCAGTTCAATTCCGGTCAAGCACGATGTATAGCGACTTTGTTAAGAACTGGGTGTAACCTCGTGATGAGAGACGGGCCGCCGGTCCATTAATTGGGGCATGCTTCTTTCTTCGAAGCGGTCCGTTTCCGTCTTTGAGGTTCAGTAATTACAACCGAAAGCAAACAGTGTTTCGGGCCGGCCGCGGTCCTCGAGAAATATCCACTCCAGGTGGTGGAGTGGCAGTAAGAGTATCGCCGACAAATGTACCACTATGCATCTGGACTCGGACTTGGCAGGGTGCTTCGCTGCATGCAGAGATGCTTCTCAGTCTTCTGTCAATGTGTGGACTTCCACCAGTGAAAATAACACGTTAGAAGCCAAAATCGTCGCAAAAGACAGTTGATCCTAGCCGTATCGAACCAGATTATCGTGCCATTTACGACTTCAAGCATTCTTCTGGCAGCAGTGTCATGATACAGCCATCCTTGTTCAGTTTTCTTGGCTGTGATGCAGGAGGATAGAGGCTTGCATCGGCAATTACACCAGAAAAGAGACATGTGACGAATTTGAAAAGACGGCGAATACAGCTTCTGGAAATTATCAAGAGTAGCTCCGCGTCGGTGTCTCTGTTTGAACGATATTATTCATAATATTGGCGAATAAGTCCTAGACCAAGCTTACATGAACCCTACATCGATGTTCATTGACATGATGGTTCGATGTGAGCGCCCTTTCTATTCCGCTGGCATCACCACAATGGTTTATCAAAAACATCGCCGAGTATGACAATCAATCCCCTTAGTGGTGATTTCTTCACGCTCCGCAAGGTGAGGCTGCTTCGTGAACTTCCTGGACAAAAGTGCAAGGATGAGATTCATGTTTTGACGAGACCTCGAGATGGGTACGTCGAAGAAAGAAAAAGAGGGACGGAAAGTTGTAGCATCCTGCAAAAAAAAGGTCGACACTGCAGAACTGGTCGGAAAATCTGTTAGAATTGGGGTTTGTGCTCGAGTTCGTGCGCTGGGGACCGTGCGCCGTGTGTTGGTCTCTGACCTTGTTACCAGTAGTCGCGTACTACGACAACTCCAACAAGAGCTGCAGTAGAGCACAAGCAAGGTGAACGCGGGAATTGCTCTTCAGGTCATGGCTTCGCTAGAACAGAACCCCGCTGCTGTAGATAATCAAGGACTCATTCCAAATGCATCACGTGACAGGACAGGCGTTAATTTCGCAGCCAACACTTCACTACTTAGTTGATGAGGGCAATTATGGTACCACGATGGCTTGAAATATTAGCGACAGATACTTTGAGAGACAGATAATATTGGATCGATTAACATGTCAAGTTGCAGAATGAAGTCAGCTTGCCTTGCTATATATGTCAAATGACTTTGATTTGTTCTTTGTCGTGGTCATTAATGGCCCATGTAAACGACATATTATGTCATCAATATCCCGTTGAACTCGGGTGTTGTTTTGTCCATCCACGTCACATCTATCGACAAAGGTAATTCAAATTGACCGTACTCTACGACGTCATCCAGCCCAGAATGCCTGCAGTGACCAGACTGGACAACAAATTTACCTGATTGTTCGTTAACAAATCCAGTCCGCTGATGACTCTGCCTTCACTCCCTTCTTGTAAAATTACACCCCTCTCAGCGTTGTAGCGTGTTCTCTGGACCGTGGCCCCGAGTAAAGAATCCACTAGGCTGCCAAAGCCACCTGCAAAGGAGCCATACGCCACCATTTGAGTTACAATTCCAAAGCCACAGGCACCATTCTCCCACAAGAGAACCAGAGCCATGACCAACCCAATGATGGCTCCGCCACAGACCGAGCATGTCGTTCCCCACACGGTCATCCCGCCATTTGTCCCTGGCGGCACTTCTTGCCCTGTCGTCACGAGTCGAGGCTTCTTGGTGCTCAGAATACCGAGCTCAGAGGCTAAAGTGTCGCCCATGCAGCAGCCAAAGTGGCCCAACACGGCAAACACAAAACTTCGGCTCCCAGATTGTACTGCACACCACTCCTTTGCCACAAACGTTGGACCATCGAGGTGTAATCCCAAAAATTCAAGTACTAATGCTTGGACACTTCTTGGCGCATGCGTGGCGTTCCACAGCATCACTGCGATAACGGCCCACGCGCTGTTGCTCAGAACTTGCCACCCCGAACGGTAACCCGCATCAACATATCCTTCCTCCAATGTTCGCTTTCTTTCCTTTCCGTCTAAAGTAATTCTGTGTTAGTCGAGGCATTCCGAGAAGGAGATAAACACACATTTCGTCGCTCTGCTTCCTAGGAGATAGAATACGATTAGTGCAATGCCAAAGACGCGCAATGCACCCGCGAATGTCAAGAACCCAATAGCGAATGCTGTAGCTGCCCCGCTTGGAGACAACGACCTCTTGCGCAGACCGTGTACGCTGAGTAGAGAGGCTATGGAGCCAGCGATTACAAAGTCGTTCATGGTCACAACTATACACACATTCTGATATGATTTGAATCTTGATGATCTGAACCTTGATCGCAGTTTCGATCGTGGGAACACACAACAAGGTCCTCGGTTTTACCGAAGTGATGGGCTTCGGCATTTTCGGTATTACGTTCTGGTTGGTGGTTAAATTCTCAGCATAAAACGCGCCAGGAATAAATATTGGCGCAGTCGTACTCGGAAAGTGGCTAAAGATTTACGTACTTGATTGTCAGGTCCATTGAGAAAAAGTAACGGGCATTCTACTTTGGCTTTTGGGAAAAAAGCGGTATCAACCGATCAATTGATGCACATCACATGATAGCCAATTTTTGCGGACAAGATTCGGCACATAAACCGAGTCCGTTCGACTTCGTAGACCTTCGGAACTTCAATCCAAGCGCCCCTCCTTTTCAAATCATGGCCGCACCACGCATCCAGTGGAGAACAGGTGCTACGTACACGAAACCACTTTGGACGCTTCCCCCAGACATTGGAGTGATTGAAACTATCTCGCGCCATCATCTCCTTCCACACTCTGATTGCTCACTCGAGGAACTCACAGTATCTTTTCTAACCGAAGGATCATTCAATAAGATTTACACTGTCGACATAAAAACTTCATCCTTTGTAAAATCGTTTATCTTTCGAGTGGCACTCGCCGTCGAGCCAGGTGACAAGATACGGAGCGAAGTCGCTACTCTTGACTATATCAAGCGACGCACTACAATCCCTGTTCCTGCTGTAATTGCGTACGATTCTTCGTCTAACAACGAACTAGGATATGAATGGATACTAATGGAAAAGGTCCCTGGCGTGCAGCTCAGCGACATCTGGTCTAGATTATCAGACACCACCAAATCCACGATCACTCGCGAGATTGCCAGTTACATACTGCAGATGCGCAAACAATGTGTCTTTCACATGATTGGGGGATTATACCACAGCACAGAAGACGAATTTATAATTGGACCTATTGTCACGCAGTTCATGTTTATGGGAGGCAGGCGACAGTTGCTCCCTCGTAATCGCGGTCCCTATAGTCACGACAGCGAGTTTATGCGTGCCCTCATCGACATTCAAAAAGACGATATCCATCTCCTACAAACTATGTCATCCGAGCATCCAGAATTCGACGAAGACCTGCTCGAAGACGGACCCGATATTATAAACGCGATGGACAACCTCCTCACTCTCGTTCCCATACTTTTTCCGCCAAGTGAAAACGACGAGTCCTTGTGTACAGTTCTTCTACACCCAGATCTTTCACTCAACAACATCATGATTGATCCCAACACTTTGAAGGTTACTGGTATTATAGATTGGGAATGCTCTAATGCAAGTCCACAATGGCAAGACTGGTATCCCCAGTTCCTGATGGGATCAGAGGTCGAGGAAGAGCCCCCGCGAGTCGAACCTGGCGATACTGATGCACTACGAAACGAGCGCTGGGCAGATTGGGAGAAGATGAGGCTGAGAGCAGTTTTCGACGAGGTTGTTGGATGTCCGAAGAAACTGCCTCTGGTAGAGCTGAAGAGGGAGTTTGTATATCATCTGGAGGCCGCGGAGTATTCGCAGGTTATGGTGGAGCGATGGATCAAGAACACTAGGACTTTGTTACAAGCTCAAATAAAATTATTTCCATATTCGTATAGAAATCATTTGGTATCTACAAACGGCAAGTAAGACGACGGCACACAGGCGGATTTCTGGCCTTCCATGATCAATGTTGAGTCGATTGAACCACACCAGGATGAAACTATAGCTTACTAAATAAGTTTGGCATCCCGTAATTTCTGCCTGATGGTCTCAGCATCGGCGTCAATCGCAGCATGGACTGGACCAGCTACCGTCTGAGGTGCTATCCTTCTGATTGAAGTAACTGTCGGAAAGTAAGGTGCGTACATTGATTGCACTCTAGGCTTATATGTCTAGGCTTATATGTTACTCTTCTGGGAATGAGGATCAAGAAACAAACCAAAGGAACTTAGAAGGCGTTGAATGGTATGGGACAGGGAGGAGGAGCCACTTCAGGAAACATAGCATGTTTTCTGAGAAAAAGATGTCAGAAATATGTTTTTCAATTTTTAACACCTTTTTCTCAAGAAACATGCTAAACATTGTGTCAGAAATTTTCAGGAAATATGTCAAATATTCTCTTGATGTTTTTTTCATAGAATGATAAATTTTGCTGTGTTTTATTTGAAGAAAAAATAATCAAAATAGTTGAAATGTTTTTGATGATTTTCTTGAGAAATATATGATATATTTCAGCACATATTTCTCAGAAGACCTTTGTCATGTTCATGTATTGTATCTTGAGAAACATCCTTTGTTCTTCTTGAAAAACATGTGTCAGGATAACTTACAATACTTCTCAAGAAACATGCAATCAAAAATGTAACAATGTTATACAGAAACAATGTACAGAAACACATGTCACATTGCTCAGCACATCACTCAGTGCACATCCATTGATTCACTCCACTGAGTAATGCAACACATGTTTCCATTGACTGTTTTTGGATAAAATTATAGAATTTTTAAATGCGTGTCTCTTGAGAAGAACAAAAAGTGTTTCTTGAGGTACAGTACAAGAAACAATGACAAAGGTTCATCAAGAAACACATGCTGAAACATATCATGTGTTTTTTAAGAAAATCATCAACTATTTTGATTCTTTTTTCTTCAGATAAAACACAGAAAAATCTATCATTCCAAAACATCAAGAAAATATTTGACAGATTTTCTAAAGATTTCTGACACCTTTTTCTCAGGAAACATGCTACATTTTCTGAAGTGAGCAGAGCTCAACTGTATATTCACAATGAGTAAGGTTGAAGAATTTGGATAACTTGGCATTCAAGCCAATCCAAGTTTCACCTTTATAGGCTCATCAAATCCTTCGAATCTCCTTATTTTATCTGCTTTTATTGTTTTTTTTTTCCTTATAGTGCAGAACAATGCACTTGAGGATATGGTAGATATTCCTGGAGAAACATTTATTAAAAACAGGTTGTGTGATTTTTAATGAGTGTTTCTTCAGAAACTTGCATAAAAATTTCCTAATTAGGCAATTTTTACAGGATTTTCTACAGAAATACTCAATAGAAATCACATGACCTGTTTCTAATGGATGTTTCTCCAGAAATCTCTGCCATGCCCTGAAGTGATGGCTTATTGTTCTGCCCAGACAATTGCTTACTTGTTCTCACTTATACCATTGTTCTGTTGCCAATTTGTGAAACAATAGTAATAGTGCACCTTGTTTGATACATGTCAATGACAGAATGTCATCATGCCTCCTTTTGAAGACCAGTTTGCTGGCTAGTGTTCATAGGCTCTTGGGCATATATACTGACTAGGGATATCAGGCTATATAGAGTGTGTAAGTTTCAACTGTACATTGTCTTTTAAGATCAATAGCCACATACATTTAGAATATTTATATCAGTTTTACATCTAAGTATGTAATATGTGGTTAGTATGTCTGCATTCCAGCACTAAATGTAGTTACTTGCTGCATGGGATACAGTATTGTAGAGTTATACAAGTAAGTAGACCTCAGTCACTCCAATAATAAGATAATCAACTGCATTAGATTACCTGTAGAGTTGACAATAAGGTGCTCACCCTCAGTTGCTCCAATAATAAGATAATCAACTGAGAAGTGGCTTGTGTTTATCTCTAAATAATTACAGAAAAATATCAAGGTTTGCCTCCAAAGAATAGCAAATACCAATTGGTGTGCCACCTCTGGTAGCAGGCAAAAAACAGAGGTATTCCCAGGTAGGAAACTGCAGTGACATCATAGTGTTGAGGTCTGCAAATCATTCCTTAACAGGTATGAACTAGTGTATCATTTGGATATCATCATTATGGTAGACCTGCTATTAGGAACTTCTTAGTTCAAAAGGCAGGTAGGCCATATTGATCTGTGATTATATCTCTATATCTCTATATCTCTATAAGAACCCATTGTTATTTCATTGGGGTAATATGAACTATATGTTACTCTTCTGGCAATGAGGATCAAGAAACAAACTGAAGGAACTTAGAAGGCATTGAATGGTATAGGACAATTCCTGATTAAGGCTCCAAGTATGTATAAGAAACTCAGTGCTCAATCCCAGCCTCAACCTCACTGCATTTGGTTAAGGCCTTGGTTTTTGAAACTCAATGCTCAATTCCAGCCTCAACTTCACTGTGTTCAGTTAAGGCCTCAGTTTTTAAAACTCAATTTAGCCCCAATCTTGCCTTTGAGCTGCACTCTATAGCTGTTAAAGTTTAGCCAATAAGCAAATTCAAAGTGTGGGAAACTTTGCTATATTAGGTCAAAACTGAAAACATTTGGCTTCTTCCACACCTTCAGACCCTCTGATATCCAGGACACTTGACTAAACAATGTGATAAACCTACTAAAGTTGTTTTATAAAAAAGAATTCTGTTTTTACTGTTGAAATTGATGAAAAAAGCAAAAAATTACCTTATAAAAAAGGTCCTTGGTCAGTGCTGACAAATTTCCCAGGAGTCATTGCATTATATAGAGACAAGCTATAATCTGTGCCTTCAGCACAGATTTCATAGCTCGTTGGGGGCTTCACCTCCAAACTCCCTCCAACTCAGCCTCCACCCAAACCTCACTTTGTTCCATTAGGGCTCCAAGAATGTATAGGTAACTCAGTGCTTAATCCCAGCCTCAACCTCACTGTGTTTGGTCAAGGTCTTGGTTTTGACAACTCAAGTGCTTAAATCTCAGCTCTCAAAATATTACTGCAAGTTAAATTCAATTTTCCTTTGGATTTTTAAGGGCTCTTGAATTTTTTCTGATTTTTCACTGATTTTTCTCAAATTTTTTGAAGCACTTTCTATATTGTTACCCTAAAAGGAAGGTTCTTGGTCAGCGCTGACCAATTTTTAGTCATCCATTGTTCCCATGAAACGGTTGTCACATTATATAGGGATGAGCTATGATTTGTGCTGAAGGCACAGATTTCATAGCTCATTGGGAGCTTTACCTCCAAACCTCCTAACTCAGCCTCCATCCAAACCTCAACCCATACTACCTGCTGATTGCAGAACTAAGCAGAATGCAGACCCATTGCCTTGTAGAGTTAGAGGTTATAGCAACAAATGAGGCAACAATCTTCTTCCTCCTATTTGACCTTCCATGCCATATATACATCATGACCCTGAGGGGACTTAAATATAATGATACCAAAAACATGAAAGAGCTGGTTGAGAACCTTGTGCGCACCACCTTCAGACAGTTCTTAGAGGTCTAATCAATCATTGAGGACAAACTAAATCATCTATCAGGAAGTGCCCTAAATAGAATACTGAATGTTAGTGCTTCTTTTCTCCCTATAAAGCAAAAAAAGGAGACCACTAGATGCTAGAACATATACTTTGAAAAGAACATGGGTTTGAGCAAGCCAAACCATAAACTACTAGTCTGGAAAATGAGAACCTGCCTATTCAAGACAATAGGCTTTGGGAAAGGATATGCACTCACTACCAAACAACTACTGTGTACTGGCTGCAAATCTGCAGGACACAGCAGGAGAAATGGACTTCATGGACAAAATACCCACCCCTCAGCTCCAACAGAGCAAGAGAGGCCAAGGCCAAGAAAGAGTGAGGTGTATAAATGATGGTTTTGCCTGCAGAGGAAGAAGCATGGGACAAATATTCAGAGGAAGAGATTAGGTAGAAGTCACCACTTAACCTCTGTAAGCAATTATTGCTGATAAAACTGCAGCACTGTACACTCAAGCAATAATTAAACCTCTCCTTATAAAACAACCAGTATCCAGACCACCTAGCTTACAGGTGCACCCTCTTCCCCACAATAACCATGATAAGTAAGCAACAGATGAGATTTTATACTAACAATGGAAATTCACAGATTAATGGCAATAGTCTGAGGTGAAGGATTTGCAACCAGGCCATGGGTAGCGACCTCAATGAACTCCACCAGGTTATAGGAGGTGGGTCTCAAAGTGAGATAGCAGCTACAGCAGCTACTACAGCTACAAATGCTGCTGCAAGCCACAAAAGTAAGCTAACATTCTGAAGTGGAGATACCCTCCTAACTGAGAGCAGCGATCCAAATAGGAGCCACATGAATGACACAATGTACAATGTAACCATGACAGAAAGTGGGAAAAAGACTAGACAGGAAATCCTCAGACTAGCATTGCTAAACATGAAAGGAGGAAGCTCCCAAAACACTGAGCACAAGTGGGAAGAAATAAGTGTGCTCATGACAAGAGAAAAAATAGATGTCCTCAGCCTACAAGAAACACATCTAACAGAAGCAAAAAGAAAGTTGCTTAATACAAGGTATGGGAAGAGAATCTACATAGTCTCGACACTAGATGAATTGTTACCAATTAAAATGGGAGTCACAATAGTCCTGAACAAGAACACAGTAAAATGAAAGGATATAAGCTTGGAAACAGTAACACTAGGCAAAGCACTGCTAATTGACATACCATGGAGCCTGAGCACCACCCTCATGTGCCTGGTCATGTACACCCCAAATGGTCCCAGCAAAAATCAAGACTTCTGGATACAAATTGAGAAAATCTAGAGGAGAGAACAGTGGAGCAAACCAACCTGCATGATAAGTGATATGAACATGGTAGAGGACTCTATGGACAGGCTGCCTGTGCACAGAAACATGCTGACAATGACTAATGCCCTAATAAACCTGAAAAACTACTTTAGCATAGCTGATTGGTGGTGAAAGGAAATCCTACAAAAATAGATGTTTCTTTCTGAACAGAACACAGTACAATGCAATTGAGAATCAATCATATATACATATGCAAAGACCTGCTAAGCTTCAGCAATAACTGAAAAATAAATCAAACAGGAATTGATACAGACTATGCAATAGTATATATGAATCTTGTTAATCCTTGGCTACTGTACATTGGCTCTGGAAGATATGCCATGCCAGCCCACTTACTCAAGCACACAAAGCTCAATGGCAAGCTAGATGCAATAGGGAAGAGAAAGCTAGCTAAAATGAGAGATACCCTTGCTAGTAGAACATATGAAGTCAATCTACAGACAGTGCACAAAGAGCTAAGGATGAAAATAGTAAGGATAGTGCATGAATATGCCAAATGTCACACACTCAAAATAGATCAAATACTAGAAGACCTACAAATAAAAAGAGAGGAAATACTGAATAGGACCAAATAGGACAAAAACAAAAAAAAAGAAGAGTCAGCCTTCTTGAACGAAAAAAATTAAAGAACTAAAAAGAGTAAAACTCAAGAGAAGCCAAGACAACACCAAAACCAAGTTCTTTATAGAAGAAGAGGTCCTTCACAAGCCATGGATTAATGCCAATAAGGAGTCCAAGCCCTAGAATATTATATCAGCCCTAAAAGACATGGAAAAACTGCTAGCCCTCCTAGTGAGAAGATGAGAGAAGATGTTAGCACTTGTGAGTAAATACCATAACAACTTACAGAGTGTAGACCCTATACTGGATCAGTGTAAGTACTGCAAAGAAATAAAGGAAGTCCTGAACCACATAAAGATTAGACTAAACAATAAGCAGGCCTATGAAACGGCCAGTGAGTTTACAAAGGGAGAAATAGAGAAAGCCAGTGAAAGTTTACCCAATAGAAAAGTGGCAGGCCTTGACAGCATTTCCCATGAAATCTGGAGAAACTTTTCAAACAACAATAAGAACAAGGAAGAAATGGCAAAAAGCGAGACAGAGAGTAGAACTCACAGCAAAGACAGCTTCAATGTTGCAAAGTACCTAACAATGCTATATAATAATATCTAGACCCATGGAGTCACCCTGGGCACAGGTTTCAGTGAAGGATGGCTTTGCTCTATACACAAGAAGAGCAACCAAACAGATATGGGCAACTATAGACTCATTACTGTACAAAGCACAGACTATAAAATTCTAACAAAGGCACTAACCAATAGGCTAGCAGAAGTAATCCCAAGCCTAATACATCGCAATCAAGCAGGCTTTATGAAAGGCTAAAAGATTGAGGACTAGATGGAGCTAACTATAAAATAATGCAAAAAGGCAAAAGTAAATGGGATGATAATATGTCTGGAGCAGGAAAAGGCATATACAACACAACTTCCTGTGGGCTACCTTGAAGAAATTTGGCTTTCTACAAGGATTCATCAACCTTATGAGGAAACTGGACACAAATACCAACACACATATTATGATAAATGGCAAAAAGAGGCCCCCCTTTATTGTAAAAAGAGAGGTAAGACAAGGAGACCCTATATCCTGTCTCCTTCTCAACTTAGCAATACACTCTCTAGCCCAGATGCTGAGAGACTCTGACCTCACCAAAATGGACATAGAAGGCATACAGCATGCTTGATTGCAAATTTTTTTGCAGGCGATACAACTGTGTACATCTTAGAAGAAGATGACATGGAAAGCCTACAAGTAATCTTAGATCAATGGTGCCAGGCATCTAGGAGAAAGTTCAATAGACCAAAAACCACAATAGTACCTGTTAGTGAGGAGAGCTTCAGAAAGAGCCTCAAAAATACAAGGAAAACAAAAAGCACTGCTACCCCAATCTCAGAAGATATCCACATAGCAGTAGACAAAGAGGCAACCTGCCTCCTGAGTGCCTATATTAGAAACAATATCAACTGATCAAGTGTTTGGGCCCCAACTCTAGAACTAATAAGGAGGTATTTGGAGAGATGGGACAAGAGTCATCCAATGATAAATGGCAGAAGAGTGGGAATGGTGATGCACCCAATATAGAACTTGCATTCAAAGAATGCCAAGCAAAATAGAACACACTCTCATGAATATTATATGAAAATTTATGTGGGTAGTATGCATCCAGTAGTAGGATTGGAAACTCTCTGTAAATCCCTGGACCAAGAGAGGAAAAAGCTCCTAGACATTAAAGTAAGGAACAAGGCAATTGAATTAATGAAAGTAAAATGATACTTGATACTAGGCAAAGCACAGCCAACCTGGGCCAAAATGGCTGACTCTCTAATAGAGATGAATCTTAAGAGGAAGAAAAAGGCAGGGGAAGATGGAACATACCAGAATGCTTTCATACAGGCCCAGAGCATTAGCATGAGGGAGGACAACAGCAATGCCCTGGCATCTCTAAAGAAAATGTTTGAAACAGCAAAAAAATACAATGTGAGACTGATGCAAACAAGACTAGAACCAAAGCTAAGACTAGAACTCCCAATCTGGCACCATCTTAGCCTAGTGGGGGCAAAGAGACCAGGTTTCAACTCTGTGGCTGCCAAATGCCAGAGAGCCAACTACAAGATAATAATGATATGAGACCTACCAGAAATAATTAAACAAACAAATAAAGTCATTAATCCAGAACACAAGAGAAGAAAAAACTGCAAATGTAGCAAATGCAAAGAAGCAAGAGAAAAAGGCTGCAAAAACCTGCACAGATGCAGAATAAATGCTAAGAAACTACTAAATAAGCTAAGTAGGGAATGGCATCCCCTGGAATATGAGAACAGAGCAGATGAACCTACTCAAAAGCAAGGCAACTCTTGGGAGACATAAACACAGTCCATTTCGACAAAGACATGAGTAAGACAAGCACACTCAAAGAAGCCTTCAGAGTTTTTGCAATTGGAACTCTTTTTCCCCAAGCAGAGCAGCACATTACCAGCAAACAATGAGAGGGGCAAGAGACTGATGAAGAAGCTGAAAATATGGTGGCACTTCCAACACAATGGATCAAAGCATACACTGATGGTTTGTGCGTCAATAACTACTATGAAAATGTATGAGTGGGCACCAGAATATAGTATGGCAAGAATGATTAGAGGAACATATCCACAAAGGTATTCTTGTACCTGAAGCAAACCAACAATGCTGGTGAAGCCCTAGCAATTCTCATAGCAGTAAAAAAGGCAAGGTCAAAGAATACCCTGGAGATTCTGAGCAACTCACAAATCACAATAAAAGGGCTCACTGAGTTTTTTAAAGAGTGGAAAGACAATAGCTAGATAGGAATAGAAAAGAGGGTAATCCTACAAGCAGCTGCCTCTGAAATGAGGTCAAAAGAAGACCAGACCCTCCTAACAAAAGTAATGGGGCACAGTGGCATAGAAGAAAACAAAGAGGCAGACCACCTAGCAAAGAGAGGTGCTGCCTCAGCTCAAGAAACTCTCACACTAATAATGCTAAAAAAAAAAATTTCTTCCAATGAGGGTAAAGCTGTGCAAGGCTACACAAGCACTACTATACAAAGGAATAATTGAACAGAAACAACCTCCCAAAAAAAAAAAAGAGCACTACAATAAACATAGATAGGGCAAGATGAGCAGTAAAGGATTTAAAAGGCCTCCCCCCTACTAACCAGATAATCTAGAGATTCCTTAAAGACAAGACACTGACAAAGGATTTGAGGGCTTTCCTATAAAGAGCTATGCATGAGTCATACAAAGTAAAAGGCTACTAGAAGAGAATACTAGGGTATAAGCAGCAGAGCTGATGCCACATTTGCAAGGTTACAAAAGACATGAAACACATCCTTACACAATGTGAGGCATCTGGATAAAGAACAGTATGAGAGATGATGGGCAGACTATGCACTAGGAGAGGTCTAATTTGGGACAAGCCAAGTATTGGTGAGATCCTCAGCTGCAACATCCTGAACTCTAAACTTACTAATAGAGAAATAACAATGACAGGCAGCAGAATATACCAGATAGTAGTGATGAAGGCAGCCAGACTAATATGGAAGATACAGTGCAAATAAAAAATTCAAGAAGACACAGATCTGGAAAAAATACCACAGAGACAGAAGTCCACAATAAATGGGTAAAGACCATTGCTAGAAGGATAAAACTAGATTGCCTGGCCTCAAACAAACAAAGGTATAATAAGAGAGCACTAGACAAAAACATTATAGCAGAAACATGGCTGAACATAATCCAAGAAAACATGGAACCACACAGGGTGTGGATGCCAGTAAATAGGGTCATAGTGAATATGGGTGTGGAGCACTCCTCAGGGTGAAACAAATAAAAACCTCAAACCAAGCTCCACACTATGTGTGTAAATGCATTTTCCTAGGGTGGGCTGGCAATCAGAGCATCTTTTAAATGCAATTTAGAATATATCCTTTCTGTATGGTCACTAGAAGCTGACCTATATAGTAGCAAATAGAACCAAAAAAAAAAAAAAAAAAAAAAAAAAAAAAAAAAAAAAAGTAAGTATCAGGTTTTTGAAAAAAGCTAATAAAAATTTTTTTGTTTTTTTTTTGCAATGCAATAAT
>JAGGAT010000413.1:0-31417 GCA_017657195.1 Termitomyces sp. T70a
TTGAGAGCAAGGTTGAGAAGTGTTCAGAGAGTAGAGGACCGGGCTGAGGAGTGAAAAAGTAGCGGTGAACTAGTAGTCCCCTGACAGAGCCGACCATGAACACTTCAACTGCGCATACTCAGCTTTAGAAGGGTGGCTAGCGAACGAAGAAAAAATAATCGAGGAAACTGCGGAATTTGCCCCACTGAGCAAGAACAATAGAGGCCAGAGGGGGGGCGGTAAATGAGGGATCCCTAGAGGAGGCAGAGGATCAGGTGGAAGGTTCTCGAGCCAATTGGATAATAAATATGACCGTCACTGAGTAGAACTAACTTTGAGTATCCCAGGACTAAAATATATAAATATTCCACTCAGGCCTAATGAGCCAAGATGGTTTTACTGCATTCCCGAATGTCAGGTAATCTTGGTGAGGCCCCCCGAGCCAGAACGGGTAAAGGTCTGGACAGCATTGTATTTACGGGGGCAGTGCCGTAGGTAGCAGCCCTACCTAAGTTCATATGGTAAAACGTATGGACATTGCCCAAACCACCTCCTGACACAACAAATACTAGCATTTTAAACATGGATGACAACAACAGTAACGGCTACTCCCCTGCCCAGGCAGGAGAGACCCATGGTCATACCATCAACCAGGACCTCGATGACGGCCTGGGAGGGATCGATGATGGAGAACGGCTTGCTTGTACACTAACACAGTCGACCGAGATGTGGGACTGTCTAAATGCTGCGAGCTCAACACGAGGCTTAACACCTACCCCGAAAATGGGGAAAAGAGGAAAAAGCAGAAAGAGAGCGCTAACCTTCGCTTCGTTAAATATAAAAGGGGGCAGCTCTCAGGCTACGAGACAGAAATGGGATAGCGTATGTCAGCTAATGAGAGAGAATGACATAGATATTCTCGCTTTACAAGAGACACACCTAAACAAAGAAAGAACGAAAGACCTGAATGACCTCTTTAACAGACAACTCCATTTTATATCCAGTCTGGACCTGAGGAAACCCAACGCAAAAGGAGTTGCCTTTGTACTACGAAAAAAGACTGTCAGGTGGTCCGAGACAAGACACCAGATAATTAAACCGGGCAGAGCACTGATTATAGAGATACCGTGGTACGATAATACTACGCTAAGCTGCTTGAATGTCTATGCCCCGAACAACCCTAGAAAAAATGAACAATTCTGGAAATTGCTAAAGACGACATGGACCACGAGACCTATCATGTTAAAGCCTAGCATAGTCCTAGGAGACATGAACCTAGTCGAGGAAGCGATAGATTGCCTACCAGCTCATGAAGACCCCCAGGAGGCAACAAACGCCCTCCAATCGCTAAAGGCTGCTCTCGAGCTAGCGGATGGCTGGCGATGGGAAAACCCCACTCTGGTTGACTTTTCCTTCCAAATGCAGAATAGGCCAATCCAATCAAGAATCAACCGCATCTATGTTACAGAGGATACAATACCTTACAGCTGGGACTGGCAGATCGTGCAAACAGCCATAAAAACGGACCATGCAATGGTCTGGACAACTATTATGCACCCCAAACAACCACATATAGGCAAGGGGAGATACGCTATACTGATCCTTCTAACTAAAGATGAGAAGCTTATGAACCGAATAATAGAACTTGGAAAAACATACCTGGTGGACTTGGAGAAATCGGCCCGGGAGAGGGACAATGCAACAAACCCTCAAATAGTGCATAGAGCCTTCAAGATACAGATACTAAGTGAGATATGCGAATATTCAAAGAACCTGAAGCCAAAGATTCTAAAAACAATAGATGCACTGACAAAAGACAGAATAAAAGTTTTGAATGACCCCCTCCGAGATGAGGAGGCCAAAAGGGGGGAAGCAGCAATCATCGATGAAAGAATCCAGAACTTGGAGATGCTCCGTTTTGCAAGAGCACGAGATATGGTAGCCCCAAATGCCTACGTGTATGGAGAGACTATTACGAAACAGTGGATCAATATGAACAAAGACCACACACTGAAAGAAATAATAGCCGCATTAAGACGTCCACCCCCCCTAAGGGATAAATTGGAAAGGAAATCTTGTGTGATGGCAGAAATAGTGAAAGATCACCATGAGAAACTCCAGAGAGACGGCCTGCCAATGGATGCCGGGGCTCACAAGGATAACGTACGACAGGTACTCTCGCATGTGAGCTCCCAAATCTCGCCGGCACAAAAAGAAAGCCTTGATAAAAGTGTCACGAAGGAAGAAATATCCACCGCCATACGATCAATGAAGAGGGGGAAGGCGGCAGGTCTTGATGGCCTAGCCCACAAACTGTGGCTTGAACTGGTGAATATGTATGAGAAGTCAGAAAAAGACGGAAGCCCAGGTTTCGATATCGCACAGGCACTCACTGTAGTCTACAATGATATACAGAACTTTGGGATGCAACCAGGCTCCGATTTTGCAGAAGGGTGGCTCTGCCCTTTACATAAGAAAGGAGACAGGATGGACATTGGGAACTACAGACCCATAACGGTACTTAATACAGACTATAAAATTTTCACAAAAGCACTCACGATGAGACTAAATGATGTCGTGCAGAACATCATACATCACGACCAAGCAGGATTTATGTCAGGACAAAGGATCGAGGATCAAACTGAGCTGGCCCAAGTGACAATTGAGTGGTGCAACAAGGCTGAGGAAAACAGGATAATAGTATGCCTGGACCAAGAAAAGGCATATGACCAAATACTGCACCCATTCCTGTGGGCTTCCCTGGAGAAGTTTGGTTTCCCGAAATCTTTCATGGAGACAGTCAAAGCCCTATATACAGACGCGCATACGAAAGTCATCCTAAATGGGGAGATGAGTCAATCCTTTAAGGTCACCAGAGGCGTACAACAAGGAGACCCACTATCATGTTTGCTATTTAATATAGCTATAGAATCCCTAGCTCAAATGATAAGGGATTCCAAGCTGCAGGGGATATCACTAGGAGATGACGTCGAGAGATTGATTCTGACGCTCTTCGCGGATGATACTACGGTATATCTGGGTAAAAAAGATAGTTTCCAAGATCTAGAAAAAATTTTAACAAGATGGTGTCAGGCTTCAGGAGCTAAATTCAATATACCAAAAACCATAATAGTACCATTTGGAGAGAAAGGACATAGAATGCTACTACAGACCACATGAAAGTCACACCCAGGGAGCCTTGCTATCCCGGAAGATATCAAGATAGCAAAAGAGGGAGAGGCGACACGCCTGTTAGGAGCCTTTATAGGAAGCGGTATCGACGGTACTAGCGTCTGGACCCCCACAATAGAAGCAGTAGCCAGAGACTTGAGAAGATGGGAAAAGGGAAGGCCGACCCTGGAAGGAAGACGTTTAATCATAGGAATGGTAGTAGGGGGTAGAACCCAATATAGAACCTGGGTTCAGGGTATGCCAAGACAAATAGAAGACCTCCTAATATGAATGACAAGGGACTTCCTGTGGGGGAAAGCAACCATACCCCTGATTGGTATGAACATGCTGAGACTGCCTGTCGAGCTGGGCGGATGTAAACTGTTGGATCTGAGAAGTAGAAACGAGGTGATCGAAATTATGAAAGTGCAGTGCTACCTGAAGCTGGACGAGAACAGGCCCAGGTGGGCATATCTCGCGGATAAGATCATAAGCACGAAGATAGTTAAAAAACCGAAGGGGGAGAAAGCCCTCGACCTAAATCCATTCATACAGGATATCACAGTAGATACGAGGTCAGGGGACGATTGCTTACCTGCATCGCTGCAAAGGATGATAAGAACAGCAAAGAAATACAAAGTTTCCTTTGCCCCCATGATGGTCAGCCCAGAGCTAAGAGAAAAGATGCCAATATGGCTGCATAAGGGGAAAAGAGAAAAGGGTATGAGAATTAATACAGAATCAATGAAGTGCCTTCGTGACGTGCATAACGTACAAACTGTGGGAGATATGAAGGCCATAGGAGAACTCCTGAGGGAAACGACAGGCTCTCACAAAGCAAGAAGAAACTGTGCATGCCGGGAGTGCAGAGAAATGAGACGCGGAGGGTGTAAGAATCCTCATAAATGCAGCAGCGTAGCACAGCTCCACCTAGGTGAGCTGCACGAAAAATGGAGCCCGTACTCACTCAGAACAACCCGCTCAACAAACAAAGCGGAAAAAGGATGGCTGACAGACAATAAAAAGCGTCTCTTTGACTTGAACATAGAGACGAAAGGATCCCTGGGACGGTTTCCAGGTCTTCGTAAAACATACAGAAGAAGCGATGGAAAATGTAGACTACGATCGAACACCAGAAGAAGACCCATCGCTGGAGGTCATATATATGGACGGGTCATGTATAAGGGATGATAGAGGGCAAGCAGCGGCAGGGGCAGGCATATGGTTTAATCCAAATGATCCAAGAAACAGAGCAATACGCCTCCCCTATTACATAGCCCAAACAAACAATGCAGGGGAGACTATAGCAATACTGGAAGCAGCATGTTTGGTGCCAAATACGCAGTCTATCTTACTGAAGAGCGACTCCCAAATCACAATTGACAACCTGACATCCCTGCTGACAAAACACAAAGATGAGGGATGGATTGGAACGGCAAACAGTGATATCCTCCGCCCTCTGATCGCATGCCTGCGTGAAAGGAAAGGGTTGACCATACTAGAAAAGGTCAAGGCGCATGCAGGAATAACCGGAAATGAAGGAGCTAACTGTCTAGCCGACCAGGGAGCTTGTAAGACAACCCAGGACGAAATTGACCTGAGAATCCCCAAGGGATACAATCTGTCCGGGGCCAAGCTGGTGTCGGTAACACAGGCTCTGGTCTATAAAGGAATTCTGGAAGCCCAATTGGCGCCAACGAGGAGGGGCACAGCGGTGAACCTAGATATGGTGCGCTGGGCCGCAAAAGACAGAATAGGAATATTACCACCAGACAAGGTCATATGGAAATCCTTAAGAGACAAGTCCCTGTCAAAAGAAATGAAAAATTTTTTATGGAAAAGTATGCATAACCTATATAAACTGGGAAAGTACTGGGAGAATATTCCTGGCTTTGAAGCAAGGGGTACATGCCCGAAATGTAGGGTGGAGGAATCAATGGAACACATACTCACAGAATGCAAGGTATCAGGACAAGCCTACGTCTGGACCCTGACGGAAAAGGTTTTCAATCTCAGGAAAATTTCATTCAGGAAACCGTCCTTTGGTGATATTCTAGGATGCGCCATAAAAGGGGGTGATAACATGAGGAATGCCAGGGAAGAAAGATTTAGATCTATAGTCATAGCAGAGGCTGCGTACACCATCTGGAAAGCCAGATGTGAATGGCAAATAACTAGAGAAGCTGACCCGGACCGTATCTTAAACCGACAGGAGGTGATATTGCAGACAAGAGCTGCGCTGGAAAAAAAGGTAAAATTGGATTGCATGGCAACAGATGCTGAGAGGTACAGAAGAAAGGCAGTAAAGGTAAAGAAAGTACGCAGCACCTGGAAGCACCTGCTCCCAGCAGACTCAAATCCACTCAAGTCATGGAGGAGAATTACCGAGGTTTTAGTGGGTATTGGATGATCGACCAAGTCCCACACTCAGTGCATAAAAGCATTTCCTTTGGGGTGGCTCCTATGCCCTTGAGTGCATACAGACATAATGGCGAAGCAGCGGTTACACCGCAGATGTCCCAGCCAGTAGAGGTTGACAACTCTGCGCTGTCTACTGGTTCACAGCGGCACCACCAAAAAAAAAAAAAAAAAAAAAAAAACAAGAGCTGGCTGCTCTGTAAAAGAGTGGTTCCCTGACAGGGAGGTCATGATATATATGAAGAAATATGGAGAGGAGTTGGAGTAGAATTCAACATGTATGTGATGATAGTTGGAATAAAGAGTTTGACGATACATGATCATGTTGGTTGGCACAAAACCCATTCTATATTCATTCAGTTTCACTGTCTCTGTAGACTTCTACACCTGCTATTGGTTAAGAGAAATTCAACTGTATTACATCCAGTGCACAATGTGTGTATCTACCCACAAAACTCATGACTTGAAGTTGATAAGAACAGTTTAATTTGACTCACATAGAGACATTATAAGGATACATGTCATACATTGTAGTGGAGTGTGCTTTGTAATGTGTGATATGTGTCTAGCAGAGTCCACTACACTGTAGCAGAACCCTAACAATGTGCTATATTATATAGCCCAGCAGATCTGTATAGTTGTTGTGCTAAAACAATGTAAATCTGCTTGAATAAGAAAAAATTGTTATCTATCACAGATTCATTCACACATCTGTCATACATTGTTCACAAACCAATAAATAGAAAGCAGATCCAATAAAAGTTCTATGTAATATAAAACTCTGTTACAAGTTTCCACTGCATATTTAGAAGATGTTGAATAATTTCCATGACTTGCAAGGTCAAATTTCATATCTATTACAAATCCATATCTGTTCCATGGTTTCTGTCATTCATGGGCTCAATTGTCATTCATTACAAATACATTGCTAAATCTGTCATCTGTCATCTAGGAATCAATGAATAGAGAACAGAAACTACTCAAATCTGTTCAAATATAACAAATCCATTGGAAGTTTCAATTGTATGTTTAACATCTGTTCAACAGTTTCCATCATCCACAAGCTCAAAACTTGTCATCTGTCACAAATCTATTGCTCAATCCATCATCCATCACCCAGAAATTAATGGATGGAGAACAAATACTATTCAAAACTATTCAAATATAAAAAATCCATCAAAAGTTTCTGTTGTGTGTTTGGCATCTATTCAATAGTTTCTGTCATCTATGCAAGCTTGAAAATCCATCATCTGTTGCAAATCATTGCTATGTCTGTCATCTGTTACCCAAGAATCAATGGATGGAAAACAAATACCATGTGAATCTGCATGTAAAAAATGTGTCTGAGATTTCTATTGTACATTTACCTATTCAAGAGTTTCCATCATCTACATGGCCAGTAATCTGTGATTCATCAGATATGTTCCAAAAATTTGACATCTGCTGCCTCAAAATCCATGCACAGCACAGCAACTATAAAGATCCACTGGGCCATATAGTACAGCACATTGTTGGATTCTGCTGGATGCATATCACATGTTACAAAGCACACTCTGCTACAACCTATGACATGTGATGCCCTACCCTATTTTGCTATTGAACCTAGTAAAATAAATCCTTCCTTTTGCATCACTAGTTATGTAAGAATGCAAGCTGAAAATTATATATTAGTTTCTGGCATGCCAGCACAAGAGTTAGAGAGTCCAACCATGGCTATATATATTCCGGCTAGCTTGAGACAATTGAAAGAAGACAATTTAGTTGTAATTAGAAAAACATTAATCCACGCGAATTCCACCAACCATACTGATATGGCTTTAAGAAGATAACCTCGAGGTATCTTTCAGAACTGTAATGTTGGTCTAGTCTGGAAGCCGGGGATTGATAAAAAGGTTGACAAATAACACAAAGAGTGTCGCACTTCCCGCCGACAGGACAACTGCACCAATCCATGCATTCCTCATGCCCAATATATCTTGAGTGTCAAATACAATCACGTCCCACGCTGTCGTCCCCCGTCCAAGAACACTGCTGTTACAGTAGCACCTATCAAAATAATTGCTGAACTGAAAGAGGCAGGCGACAAAAATCCATATTGCGTTGAGGACTGCAAGAGCTTTTCCCAAGCGGCCCATGCTGACAGAAATATGCTTAGCGAACATAACAGAGATGCAAGTACCTGCTGCACGCTCTCTTACGAACACGTAGCGAGACAGGAAGCTTGATACAAGAAGCAACATCCAGATGATCGTGGATAGAATACCGTACAATAGATATGCTCCTGAACGGCAACCAAAGCCTGTCGCAACATTATTTTCAGATAGCTAAGACACAGACGTGTGAAAGATTTTACCGGTAGTAGGCGTGAACCAGACTGCAACAACTGCAGCACCCGTCGTCCCCCATTGGAGCAAAAGCGCGATTAAAGACGCAATGATGATGCGCGTGAACACATTCGGTCCCCACATGAATTTGCAGTTCGACGAGGGTTGCTCACCAGAAGGGACACAATAAGCCTCGATCTGTGCGCGAGTTCCGATCCTATTTTTCGAATCTATACCTGCCGTGCATTTCTCTTCCTTTTCCCATTCTACAGAAGGATCAACAGAGCAATGAAAGTGTGCGCGCTGCGACGCAGCTTGGAACATTTCTGCCACTTTCTCCACAGATTCAACCCATGAGAAAAAGCGAGCATAGTTGTAAATGGGAATTGTACATCTTTCATCGTCGAATAACGGATCGTTTACCTCCTGTATGAGGGAGATGGCTTGTTCCTGGGAAATGTAGGTTGCCAAAACGGGAGTTCCAGACGTCCCAGCGACATATGCAATCTTATTAGCGCGTTTCATAGCCTGCAATAATCGTTTGGCATCACATTTTGGGGAGATCTGAAGCCAACCGATGACGACGGGGAGTAACCAAATCCATAACGAACCAACACCTTCACCATTTGCGTTGATTGAATCGGTTATATCACCGGCGAAGGTGTCAATAAGCGTGAATACGTATGCAATTATCACCCAAGATATGGAGGCGACAGCGGATATTGACCACGTGTGTGTAAAATCGATCCATGTAATGAGTTCGCTCCACCATTCGTCGTTTTGGGGAAGCACGACGAGAGACGCGAGGAGCGAGTCCTGGGTATTGATTTTCAATGAAGATTGTTGAAGACTGCTGAGGATACGAACGGCCTGGCGGGTGTTTGGGAACTTGTACGAGGAGAAGCGGCGAGCGATCCAGCGACCGTTTAGAACTGTAAGTGCCAGTGAATATGCAGCTAGAGTTGGCGAGCCAACAGTCAACAACATGGAGGTAAGATTGTCGAGTTTATCTTCACTGCCAAACGGTAGCTGCGAAACGAGAGCTAACCATGGCAACAACCAGGAACCGAATTGATGAGAGAAAACAGACCATTGGAAAGGCTCGGGTCCCGGTCCACATGCCCTCACGCACAAGTCGTAAGTTATTGCTGTGGCATTCGAGATAGGTACCTGACGTCCAGCATTGTCTGTACCGCCAATTTCACCCCAATGGCCATGCTTGATATCCTGAAAACATTGTTCCAAATCGACTGCTGAAACCGCATGGAGGAACAATATCATAAGAAGAATGAGCCCTATAGATTGAGTTAGCAGATACACCGAAACGGCTAAAGTGAGATTGCCTTTCTGATGAGGAGCAAGATAGGAGGCCATCAAAACTCTTTTTACAAGACATCGGAAGCATCGTCCTGGCTATATACCAATCCAGACGTCCAATGCAAGTATGGCGCTGTATGGTGGATGCTATGTACTTTCGAACGCGTTTTGATTTGGCTGCAAGGACGCTTCTGGTAAAGCTAGATCGCAAGGTATCCCCGTATACGGTTCCAGGGTCAGGTCAAGCTTCAGATGGAGCAGCTGTCAAAGACGTCGCGACGAGTTGATGGGGACAATTAATATATGCTATTGAACCACGTATATCATCACACACTGCTGCGGCCAGAACCTGTTTCTGATGGGAAGATGGTCAAAGAAATCTGTGTCAGAGATCAAACAAAGACTGATTAAGATGTAAAGACCAATGTTCACGCTAGATGGTTCAATAAAAATTAGATTGCAGGTGAGAATTTATCTGATGAGAACTGTGGTTGATTGTACACCAAATATGGACAAATACAGAGGGTCCTGCAGAAGGACCTGGGAAGAGGACCCGGGAAACTCCCGTCAAAACTTGTCCGGGTAATTCCCAAAATTTCTGCCTCAAATCCGCTATCTTTGGGCCCTCAAATCCGCAATAACGGACAGCATATGTCCAAAAAAGGAAAATCTCTTTTTTTCTATCTTTTTTTCTGTCTTTTTCTGATTTCTTTCTTTCTTTTGCGGTATTTCAGTGTCAACAGCGCCTTTGTAGACATGCTAAACTACAGCTAGGTACATTATATATATGTAGAGCCTACTTAGATAGTTTACTGCCTGGAATTCAAATTTTGAGAACAGGTACCTTTGCAAGAATGGGTTTCAGCTTTGCAGAATGCAAGATATTCCACCATGATGTGGCAAGAGGTGTTAGAGACTTGTGCCTACGTATCAAGTTGCTACACAGATGATAGCTCAAAGAGCTGAACGTTCTTCAACTTTTGCTTCGATATTCCTCACCTCAGTACTTTTAAGCATGCCAGAGGAGACAAAAGCGGCTCTCATGCATAGGGCGCGAGGAAGACTGTACCGGATTGGGCCCTATAGCCTATTTTGGACTCAGTAGCACAGCCACCTTTTCTTTAGTCTTTGTCCTAACCACTGTGTGTAGTCACCTTTTCCCTATAGAATTGGGTCATATGCACTTGGGACTGGGGACTGAGGCTCACTTGTAACTAACTGTTACATTTTTTTGCATATCCAGCCCCAGTAGCACCCCACTGTGGCTATAGGGGATATCTGGCTATACACTCATACGAGATTTTTCACAGTTTGGCACAAGATTAATTCTGAATAGTCCGAGGCAGTCTGATTCTTTAAATTGACGTGTATGACAGTTTTCAATGTAAATTTATGTATTGAGTTGCCATACAGATGATAACTCGAAAAGTTGAACGTCGCCCAACCTTGCTTTGATATTCTGAGAAAAAAAAGAGACTTTCCCTTTTTGGACATATGCTGTCCATTATTGCAGATTTGAGGGCCCAAAGATAGCAGATTTGAGGCCAAAATTTTGGGAATCACCCAGACAAGTTTTGACGGAAGCTTCCCAGGTCCTCCTGCAGAGTTGGTAATGCATTTGGTGAGTCAGATTTTGAAGTCAGGGTTATAGCCAAGATTTGCAGAGAAAGGAGTTTGCTGAGTAGATCAGTTGACATGAAATGAGAATCCAGCAAGAGCAACATAATCAACCCAATCATCAAAACATAAGTTTTGAGGGTTTGATTTATTCACTCAGTAGGTCCATTGGTATGAGGATGATATGCAGTTGTTTGGTACTCACAAGAGACATAAGATTGGCAAGTAACAAAGAGACAATAATAAACCTTTGATTAAGATAATAGATCTAGGAAAAACATGCAACCATGCTGATGAAAGATGTGGTTGAGATAAATATAAGAGAGTTCAGGAGCATCTATTAGTTTTGCATATAGGAATAAATAGGCAGCACAAGTCATGCAATCACAAATGACTCAAAAAGTGTTGTAACCATAGGATACTGGGAGCTTTGTAATGAAATTCATAAAGATAGAGAATGCTGGGGGTGTTTAAGAATATATAGAGGCTGAAGAAGACCATAAGGCCTGTGAATTATATTCTTTGTATGTGCACAAGTTTTGCAAAATTGAAGGTTAGAATGATCTGTGATGGTTGTGTTGGTGTGAGGAGAAACAACTAGCCATGAATGCCACTTGCAAAAGGCTTTAAGAATGCCAAGAAGTTCTTTATCATAATTAATTTTGGCTGGTGCAAGCTTTTGAAAGTAGTAGGCAACAGGGTGCAACAGAGAATTGTTGTCAGGTTGGAGGGGGATTGCAAAGAGTATGAAGTTGGAAGCATGTGAATCTGTTGCAGCCTTGTATACAATTGAGTAGATCAGAAGTGTCAGGTACCACTAACCTGGGAGCTCTCCTTAGAGCAAGAACCACTAGCTGGATGGCAGGAAAGCAAGGAGGTGGGTGGGAAATGGCAATGGAGGGGCCTGAAGAGTTTTGAAAGGGTCTGGATCAAGTGTGAATTGAGCAGAGCATTGAGTGAAGAGAGATTTGCATGGCTGGATTAGACAGTAGTAGCTTAACCTGGAGAGTGAGGAGAAGACTGGGAAGACACATTTATTTCTGGAACATGTCCAATCGCTATCACGAGACCTCCAAGGACGCACCAACATCTCCCGTGATCTTAATAATCCATCCAAAATACATTTACAAATTAAAGGTCCGTTTACTGATGCTGTGGGTAAGGATCGGAATTTGACGGGATATGAAGCACGTCGGTGGGGTAGAGAGGGTATGGAGTGCCGTGAAATGTCATGAATGATTTAAAAAGAAAAAGGGCATGCGAAAAAGTCTGTACTGTATGGGGGGTGGCAAAGAAATAATAACACGAAAAAGCACGACGAAAAGCACATTACTCAGCTCTACGAATACCGCATCTCATGTCCTTGAACGCGTCTCGGACTCGGTGAATTCGCCATATACGAATCCCACCCCGAATCCGAACTCGCAGTTCTAAACCCCCCGTCATCTTTATATGGCGATCCCAGCGCCAAATTCGCCGTACTCCCATTCCACGCATCACTGTGATTATCATGCTGTAAAGGAACAAAAGCACCCGAGTCAGAATTCCTGAATCCTCTGTGGGACCCAGCCGCCAGCGCCGTGGCACCCAGTCCGCCTCCCGTCATAGCGAATGAGGTCGTGGAAACAGCGGTGCGGCGCCGACGACGGGCGATTAAAAGACCAATAAGCGCACCCAGAAGACCAATCACCGCTATAACACCAACCACACCACCTATGATCGCCCCTGTGTGCGATCCACTCGCGCCGTTGTCCGGGTTGTTCTGGTTGGAGCTGGAGGACGACCCGTTGTCCGATACGGTAACGGAGAGGGTAACGCTTGCCGGGAGCTCGCTCGCCGGGGAGGTTGGTTGTACGCCCATTGCTCCACTCCCTACGATAACCATGGTGCCGTTCGAGGGTATTCCGTTGATGGTCACAAAGAGAAGTGCGGGTCCAGGCTGGAGGATGTTAGGGTTTGGTGCCTGGCCCACATGGAGAGTGATGGAGCCATCGTTGTTGACTGTGAAGGTATTGTTGAGCTGCACGTAGCGCTGGCCCATGTTCATGGCGTGTGTTGTGAAACCGCCACGCACAAGAGAGACGGTGGTGTTACCAGCTGCTGCATTCGCTGTTCCAGTATAAGAGGATTTGGGTATAGTAAGGTTGAAGTAAGAACCGCCGTAGGAGATCGTTTTGGGCATCCCTGTAGGAGCAGGGCGTGTCGATGCGCTGAAGTAGGGAGGGTAGAAGATTTCTGCGCGGTATTCGGTGGGGAAAAAGGTACTGGTGTTGACGTCGACATTGGGGTTAGAGCCAGCGATGAGGACCGATGCGTCGGGGAGGAGGATAGCAGACGAGTGGTACAAGCGGGCGATACTTGACGTATCAAAGCCAGTATTAGACCATCGTTGGCCCTTGGGTGCGTTGGGATTGTAAATCGCAGGTGTACCAACAGGGCCAGAGGCCAGAGACATTCCGAAGGGCATGTCACCATATAGCGCAGTCTGTCCGGTCTCAGTAGCGTAGCCAGCTGTGCCGTTGAGACCGCCGTTGACGACGAGCATCGTGGCATCAGGCAGAAGTATGAACTGACCCATCGTCCTGCCCTCGAGCATGTCATCATCCTGCTCGTAAGCAGGAGCAGAACCATCTGCAGGCTCCGGCGTCAGCCTCTGGCAGTCCTTCGAGGCAGGGTAATCCCATGTGTTGATCGCAGGATTTGCGTAGTTGCCCCAAGCTTCATCTGGCATGTCGGAACCACCGCAGAAGAGGACGGTGGGGTTCCAGTTATTGCCGGGTGTAAGAGGAAGCACGGCGACGGCTCCAGATGCGGGATATACACGGACGACGTTGCCAGGCATGGCTGGAAGTGGGGTCTCGACGTTGTTGTTGTAATCCCAGATCACTAAACGTAATTATTCAACACTAAAGGCATCGAAGGAACACAGAGATACAAACTGGTGGAGACATTAGCCTGAACGAGCATCTTGCCAGAGTTGAGGAGGAACGCGTGAGCGTAAGCATTGAGACCAGATGTTTGGATCAAAAAGTTCAAGGTCTGAACTCCACGTCCGTTTGCTGGGTAAAACTCATAGGTGTTCTCTGCGGCACCGCCCTCGAATTGTGGATCAGTATTGGGGTAATTTCGGTTGATGTATCCGCCGTTGACAAAACCACCGAGTAAGACGATAGACCCGTCAGCAAGCGCCTCTGCCGTGGAATACCATCGTTGCTTCTGCATTGAGAGTAGGCTGGGGTCATCGAACCACTGGCAATTAGTCGAGGCAAAATTATCCGAGTCTGTGCATGGATTTAATATCCGAATTGCCTTTGATCCATCGAAATCTTGATATTCGGCATCCCATGCACCATTGCCTGATGGATTTTTCTGCGAACCGATTACACCACCCCGACCAATTGCGCCATTTCCGCCAAATGTGACATACGACCCGTTTGGTAGATGCATTCCTGACGCGCAGAAGACATTTGTCCGCACGTCCATGACATTCGCTTGACGCGAGGCGATGTCCCTGCTTTGCGTTAGCAGCTCGACGACTACGAAGGAAGAAGATACGTACCAAACTGAGCCCCAAGCTGGATGACCTGCCACTGTGGCAGCATTGCCCTCTGCTTTATCTAGGATGTAAACTTTTTCTTCGTTTCCCAAAAACATCTGACTTCTTCAGGGTTGTCGCCGAGATAGCCTAGAAGCTCACGCACCATCATTGCGCTAACTAGAGTGTTCCCTCCATCCGCGAACGATCCTGCACTCGCAGCAAATACCGGAGGAGACGCTGAGGCCAGAAAGGCCAGCAAGGGAAGCGTTAAGAGCATTGGTGAAACGAGGAAAGAAAGATTAGAGGTGAGAAATGAAAGAATGTGACTGCGGGAGAAAAGAGTATGACCGGTAGAGGCCAAGGAGGAGAGGGATGGCGAAAGCGTGGAGAGATAGAAATTAGAGAAATTGCCTGATCATCGGCCGGCCGTCGGCGTTGATGGCAAAGCAAGCCCCCTGACACCCTATGTTTGCATTTTGATTCCGCTTCCAAGACGTGCTTCAACCTTGCTTTCCATCTAGGCCCATTCAAGGGCTCCTTGAGAAAAGCCATAAAGCTCACTTTTATCCTCCTAGAGTGTAAAAGCTCTAGTGCTTGTCGACGAGGTCGCTCTGTTCGTCCAAGGTAATTTTTGTGATCGACATTGATGGCAATTGATCGGCCCGAAGGCTTCGGCCCATTCATGTCGGAGGTTTTGTTTCCATTCCGAAGTACCAAGACAACTGCCGCCCTCCTCGACATGATCTATTTTAACATTCTAGGGAAAATTTACATCTCTGCACGCGGTCCACTATTGGAGTCTGTCATGGACTGAAATCGTTGATGCTTGGGTCATGTGGGGGCAGCTGTGGGTCGTTTGGCACGTTCTAACCCCCAGCAAACCTTGGCCGACATCGGTCACCAGTATGGACATATCAGGACTCTCGATCGTTTGTATACACAGCCTCGTCATAACTCGAGTTCCACGGTACTTAGCTCATACTACATCAGGGAAAAAGTCCACGGAACCATCACATCATCTCTGGTTCCTCCAGAAGCCAGAAGTCCAGGAACCTGTGTGCTCATGGTCACATGGGTCATTTTTACACCATGTATAAATTTAGGTCAGCGAAGCCAATATTTGATGTTCTATGCTTGCAGAACCAGGACAATGCGCTGTTGATGCAAGGACCTCTGGAACCGGTTTGAACGATGTGAGAGAAGCTGTCACAGAAGAACAAATAGAAGAACAAAGAATGATCTGTAACAAGCACTCTCCTTGTTTCCTTCCAAGGATACGTTACTGTATACGTCAAAGCTCATTCAAAACAACCGGCGGTGATGGTAAAATGTATGTTTCAGCCGGAGAGACTGCCCTATTGAGGATGCGGGTTCCCATCCCGTGGTCTTTGGTATCCTCGGCCAACAGCGGATTCTGAATCTGAACCATGGAGATTTACAGCACAGTCAGCGTAAGTATAGCGCATTTAAGTAACAGGAACTTAACGGCAGTCTCTGAAAAAATCTACTCAGGGTTTTACGGTATCTAGATGATAAATTCATCTAGTTTCCTTCGGGGGACATCAAGGCACGCTTACGGTGCCGTATGCAACAGCTTACTGACCATTTTCCTTGGCCAACCAAATTGTCCTACTGGGAAAGGAGCCCTCATATACTTGTTCATTGCGATTATCACTCACAACTTTTTCTGCGCTTCAGTTTATATTGGAATGTCGGGTTATGTCTTGCCTTCTATAAAGTGCTCTAACTGGTCCTCAATATCGGATGCTTTTCATGTATACGTCGGTGATCGGTCCTTCCCCTGTAGATCTCTTGTAAGACGACTCGGCCGACTTGCGGCCGACTTACTCAGCCCTCGGGGCTAAAATGGCCCAGGACCAGGACACCCACAAAGTTCGAAACCACAAAACAACCTCCATCAAGCTAGGTGCAATTATGCTGTTGATTGGACAAAGTTACGTCGACTTGATATATCTCTAGGTCAGGACAGAAATAGCTCGCGGGTCAGTTCTAGGGAGGGTCAAAGTATAACACGGAACTTGAAGCAGTGATACAAGAAATGATCAACAGCACTGCACAAGGTTGTAAGTGGAGGATCAAGAGTTAGAACGAGTTGAGATGATACATGGGCCTTGCTACCGAAAAGTAAGCACCACGATCCATGTGGTGGGGAGTGATGAATAAACTAGTACACCGCGAATTGACTCATGGCGCATGAGGTTTTCTCCCAAATTTAAGGGGGAGAGAAAACGCGCCACCAAGTAACTTATATCAGTATCAGTCCTACATTTATATTCGCCAATCTCTCTTATTCCTTGGTTATAGCACCATTTCTGACCTAGAAGCGACTCGTGAGCATGCATTACCAGGTTAAAATGATTACCAACGTTTGTTCTTGCGGGGGATCATCCAAAGTATCATCAAACTCTGAACAAAATAGATAGAGAACCATGATGACATCATTCAGCTACAAGCATTCACGACGTGCACCAACCTTCCATTCCAACTGTAGACGCAAATGGGCGTGCATAAAGAAAGAGTTGCCAATGTGGAAGCAACGAGCAAAAACACGGTACAGAGAGAAAGCATCACGCCAAGTAACCCGTGCAGAGGAAAGTGCTGAAAAGTAACCAGAGACAGTTGAGGGATGGAAGGATTCCAGAGGTTTAATCTTTCATTCTATTCCTCGTAAGCTTGTTCGGTGACGTACCGATTGAATGGTTAGTAATTATGAATAGTGTTACACACCGGATTGGCGGTATAGATTAGTAACTGGGACCCACATTGAATTGAAAAACAACAGTATCTGTCGCAAATAGACCGAATAGATTGCGATCTAGTTGCATTCAGGTATTGATGCAGAAAAATCGATGACCCACAAGTGGCTTCCATCTTCCTTTAGACGTGACAAGCTCCCATCAAGGAGCAGGGTTGATTTACACACCCTCGAGGGCAGCACGAACGAAGTACAAATCAAAGGTCATCAAAACCCGGTACGCCAATAATATCGCGGCCAGTCAAACTATCGAGTACGTCTGCCCAAGCGCAGCACATCCCCGCAGAGCCCTCATACAAGCTCCATGGACGATCCGGGTTCCTCATTTCCCCATTTTTCGTAAGCTGCTCGAAATCAGCTGCTAGCACTGCAAGATGCACCGCTCTCCGCAGCTGTATGGCATTCTCGTCGGTCAGTGCACTCAGTGCGCCATTCTGTGTTGTGTGTGTGTCGAGGACTCGAGAGGCAGCCAGGAGTGCGTATACGGACCCTGCGACTCCATGACATATACCGACGCCCTTTGTGAGTAGACCACGGTGATAGACGATGTGGGCTCCTTTACGGATTGCAGAATTGACTTTCTCGACTAGTGTTTGATTGAGAATGATGCCACTTCGTTTCAAAGACGCTTTCAATAGTAGCATGAGTATCCCGGTGGCTCCATGACACCATCTAGGTAGGAAATCGGCAAGGACCACCGAGAGTGTGTGAAGGGATCTCACTGGACTAATTCGTTCTTGTGATCATCTACTACACCTTCAGGCGCCTTGGAAGGCCAGTTACCCGCTGAATCTTGGAGATCGACAAGCCACTCTAAGGTTTTCACGAGGTCTTCAGAATATGGCTCTATGATATTGAAAGGGCAATTCCATAGGACGGACAGAATGCCCGCTGTTCTCATTAGATTTCTCCTTACGAAAGTGGTTAGAAAAGAAAAAAACTTACCTACACCATGCGCAGCTCCAAGGTATCTCTTTCCGTACCAGACCCACATCAATGGAGGAATGAGCGTATCAGATACCGGTTTGAGTGATGCAGCGTAATTTGCAGCTCCTTCCCTTCCAATATCAATCACCGAGTCGACCACAGCTCGTAATACCTCGTCGCTAACAAGTTCATTGAGCGCCATTGAGGACACTTCTGCATCAGCAGAAAAGGAAGCTCGCGCTTGAGAGAGACCGCTACGAATACGCAGGAGTGCATATAGAAGCCCTGCACGGCCATACAGCACTTCACATGCATCTTCCTTCAAGTTCTTCACACTTTCAACGGCTGCCTGTACGAGCCGAATACAGTATTCGTAATATTTGAAGAAAGGCGACTGGTTCATAGATCCGCCTGATTCAAGAAGACGTAGCAGTACAAGAGTGGCAACGCCGACATCTGTCTCCAGAAATGAAACATGCGAAGGTGATACTCGCTTCACACGCTTTGAAACCGCAGAGTCCATACAAGCCAGAAGCGCTTGGTCCCCCGTGGAGACAAGAGTGGAGTGCAAGTGGTCCGTGCGCAAGACTTCAGTCTTTGAAAGACGATGATCCAGCAGCGCAATGCCTATTGGCCGAGTCGCAATGTCTTACCCCAATATTGGTCAAAGAAGGTAGATCATTTACCTGCAAGGCCTACGTATACGCCTCGACTGGAACTCTGATGGCCATGCTGTAAGATACTCTGGAGAGTGATATTGAGTGCGGAAGAGATATTGTTTATTGTATTTTGTAGTTGATGGTCACTATTTAGACATGGAGGTTTCTTGGAATGCATGATATAGCGCGAGGTCATTGTTCAATGTCGTTTACCATACACGAATTGCTAGAACACGGAAATCCTTAGCAAAGTGGAAGTACTCGGAAACATCCGACAAAGTACAAGTTATGTCAGCAGGTTTCAACTACTGTTACAAGGAGCATAGTTTCTTTTGCAAGTCTTTGGCATAGTCCTAGTAGACCAGTTGTCCTAACCAGGGTTCAACGTTCAGAGTCCAAGAGTCAAAAGAGAAGAACGTAAGCTTCCAAAGGTTGTAGTGCCAATCATTATGCAAAGTATCGACTTGGTCGAATTTTCCACTCGTTTATCTTGTAGATACCAAGATGGGTGTAAATGTCCGGCTTGAACCCAATCTTCCAGCGCACTCCAACTTTCCTCAGCGCTTCTCTGACCCTGTTGACTTCCGCTTCATTGCTATAATCTTCCACGTACACACACACGACATGCGGTTCCCCTGGGCGCGCAGGTGATACTTTCGCGCGCGCTCCAACTCCCGTGGGCGCATTTGCAATGACTGCCGTTACAATGCGTGACCATAAGTCGTCGATCTTGTGCGGTTCCGCATAAATAAGCCACTTCCCAGATAGTACACCATATGCAAGCGCAAGCGCGTCCAGAGCCTCAATGGTCACTACAGGATTACCCTGTCCTTCAATACCCGGCTCGTCGACTGCAAAGGCTGCTGCACGCTGCTTCAGTGTCTCCCATTCCCTCGCAAGACCAGCGATATCCTGAGTTTTATGTGCGTTGGGTTGAGGTCCGCGTTCCACTGCGATCCACGCTGCGTATGTACTAGGAGTACGAGAGGGTGGCCATCGAGCCAGGTATGATGCGACTTCCATCGCTTTCGGATGTTCATCCCAAACGGCAACGATGAAGGCAGAAGAACCGTCGTGGACAACCTCACTCGGGAGTGGAGCAGCGACGGGAGCAAGAGGGTGAGAAGATGGTGAGGTATCTTCCATATCATAGTCATCATCCATCATGATTTCTGAAAGCCTGTCCGAGTGGCAAAGACAAGTGGCGTAGTCAAGTATTCGGACTGATTAGACGCCTTCGCACGTCCCACGGACTATTAGTGATCATCGTCTTATCACAGGTCACATTCACGTGTGACGGGATGAGAGAATTATTGTCCTCCCAAGGGAATGGCACTACCTAGGGTGAACAAATCAAAAGATCTAGCCTTTGCTCACGTGCTGATAACATTGTTTTCATCATCAGTACTTACATCGGATATGGTGTAATGGCTAACATTGCCGCCTCTCATTTCTTCGGTGTTTCCCAAATCACGCGGCAGCTCGGGGTTCGATTCCCCGTATCCGAACTAAAAGCTTTTTTTGCTACGATTTCACCTCACGTTTATCCTGCCGCCCCTCGAGAATAAGCTTATGACGAATGGTTCTGGTCATGTGGTGTGCGCAGTTATTGTTAAAGGTCCCATTGATTTTCTTTCACACCAAAACTCTCGTGTCTACATACGATACAGAACTACTAATCCCAGCTGGATACTTGTCAGGGTACGTTTGCTCCTCGGCCCTCGTCTGAGATTCTACCAAGACCATGGAAATTTGATGTGACACCCTAAGATTGGAGAACCCTGTAACCTAAACCTCAGAAGGATTTCGGTTGGGTGTGGAGCTGTGGAGTTGTTGTCAGACTGTTCACAACAGAAATCCAACATTGCGTCCGTAGGTTTGGAATACAACCAATGCGATGAGTTTTGAACAATTTGAAAATACAGTCAAATGCATACGGCGCATGTCTTAAAGATATGATACAGACAGTGCTCGGCACATTAGAAATGCTCGTGAGATCCAATAGTTGTCGAAAACGCACAATTTGTCCACACTTGACAACACGAAATGACTTGATAGTAGACGCACGGCCGATATTATAAATATGTCAAGAAGAAAGTTAGTTTGAGAAGTGTCTAGACGAAGATCGAGGTAGCTAACAAAGTCCAATTGGCAAAATTTCTACGGTATATGTCGTTGATAATCCACAGGAGAGACATACGAGAGGGTAAGGTCTGTGAAGCGTTCCTAGTTATATGGTAGCGGGATCCAGGGTGAATTGTACATCACACAGCCAGAAACATGCAGGGAATTTTTGTAGAGTGTAAAGGTAGAGGTCGGTATTACACCTAGTGAACGAGTCAGTTGTTACCCACCTATAGTCCTCCGAGTTGCATCGTGGTGAGAACTTGCATAAAAAGGTAGAGTTGATGAGCCGTAGATATCAAGGTAGTTATAGCTAACTCCACGTTATTCCATTGATTGAGATGGAAATTGGTCATCAGCTTCTCGAGAATAACGAAAGGCCACAAAGCTTGATATCTTTGCAAGAGACCACTTGTAGATCCCCAGTCTGTAGTACGTCATGTGGCGAGGTATCACCTACCAAAGGTCGAGGGAAAGCGCGGTGAGGGGTGCATTATGAAGAACCAGCAACGACCTAAAAACCACCAGAAGATTTGACGTTCCCAGGCATTTGAAAAATCTTTCGACCACGCATCTATGATGATGGAACCTTCGGGTCCTTGAAAGACTGCGTTTACCTGATTGATATGTCAGAAATCCGAGCAGACCAAAAGCACGTCATAAGGTCTCGGATTGACGGACGATTCATAACCTCAACACGACATGATGGCAAACCCAAAGCCACTGCTCATTCCGTAAAATGGATCGCCATCGGGAAACCAACACGTTTGAGAACCCAAAGAACCTGTGTAAATACAGGAGATATCAGGGGAAACTTCGTCGCAGAGGAGTCAAGGTGCTGTTTAGGTAGTGACACGCGCACGCCATACACATTCGCACTTGAGAAATGTCATAAGGATATTAGTACAGGACAGTCATCCCGTAGGATTAAATGTTCCCTGGCTAGGATCCGGAGGCACGCGCTGATTATTCAGAGCTGAAATATAATTTCCCCACTCATCTAACCTGCCATCATCGATAAGGACTCGGAATATAATCACTGAGACAAGACGACTTACTCAAAAGAAGCGGGCGCATTAGACCAGATGAACGTCTGATCGACATTTGAGGCCAAAGCTCCCGAAGGATTCAAGTCAAGTCTAACATCCCCCGTTCTTTGCCCGAGACCCATATCGACATCCATATTCATGGTACCTAGAGTATTCGCAACTGTGCCGCCTGACCGATACGGATACACAGTTCCTAAAGTAGGACCAGTTCCGACGGCTCTGGCGGGGATTGCTCCAGGACCGCTAAGGTATATTGCTGGTCCTGAGCTCTGGCCAAAGGCAGGAACACTCACTGTGGGTTGGCCTTGTAAACCGACATCAGGACGAGGCTGGACATATGTATCATATTGTTCTGGAGTGAGCTGGGACGTGGACTGGCAGGGCCAATACTGCTGTGGGTTTATTGGGAATTGTGGGACCTGTGGCTGTTGTGGAGACTTGCGATAATCAACATTATACTGCGGCGTATGCAACTGAGGTGAAGACCGTTGTTGTACTCCAGCAGTGCCCCTTGGAGAAATGGAATCTGGCCCCTTTTTCATCCGCCTACCTAAACGCACCGCTGATTTGAGCACGTACTCATCGTCATCATCATCGTCATTCTGCTTGCGCTCGCGCTTGGGAGTAATGAAAGGTGAATTCGACCTACGTTGTGGTAGTGGCATATCACCAACGGAGGCAAGTTCGTTAAGAATGTCACTTTAAGTAGAGGGTTTTGTCATCAGTGTCGTGTACAACCTTGAAAAACTGGATGTACCTGAGACGGCCAGCGAGGTACCATCTATGCAAAAGATGTCCAATACGTAAGACGAGGGGTATGCAACTAAAAGAATATACACACCTGACCTCCGCAAGCGCCAAAACATCCATACACTTCTTCACATCCATCATCTCCCTATCGAAGTCCGTTGTAAGACCCGATCGACGCCCACCCCAGATACTGAGTAACAGGATCACACCAGCCGAGAATGCTGCGGTCTACAGAGATCCACACAATGAGAATTTGATTGCCATTCTCGCTTGCATAACAGCTGCAATAAATGAACACAAAACACTTACCGTCAAGGGCTGCGGTGCGAGCCCAAACCTCTTCCTCTGAATATCCAGGGCATGGCTACACGCCCTAGCAGCACTCGTACAGATGGCAAGAGAAGGAAATGAAAGTGCGTTGTCGGGTTTGTTTGGGGTTGGGATGAACGGTCGGTGAACAAGGATTTGGACATGTTGGTAGAAACAAAAGAGGGAAGCTGATTGATTAAAGAACACTTCATCGGGACGCTGGGGATCCCAGCGTACTGAGATAAGTAAAGGATTTAGTTACCAAGACGATGGAGAGATAGAGAAGTACATTTGAAGGACGTACGATGATCAGGGAGTTTGGCCATCCAGGATTCCAGGGCAGAGTCTACTTCAGAAACGATGGTTTCTTCCCAATGTTGTCCTACGAAGCCGTATAAAATTCGTGACTTATTGGTAGCATACTGGTGGATCAGACGATATGAATCAACAAACCCACACAGGGTAAAGGTTTGGGTTCTTACCACTGTCCTGAGCAGGAACGCCAGGATTCGGTTCAACTTGATATACCAAGTGAAATACGCCATAATGGAAGGGGTTTTTTCCGGTGTCGGCTGTCGCCAGCGAAGGTTTGGATCAGAATGCTCCCAATACTCATCGTCACATTCCATAGGCATGTCAATGTCAAAACTAAAGCCTTATAAGCCAAGTTTTCGCCTCCAAAAAGATGCAACGCAACTCCTCATCCTGTAATGAACATGGCCTCCCAAGAGATGAACTAAACAGCCGATCCATGCATAGTAGGACCCTATTGTTGAAGGATACATATGAGATTGATTGACCTGGCATCAGAGTCAATTGTTTACCAAAATGCTCGGTTCCACAGCTCATCCTCTGCAGTGTGCACTTCCTTTAATTTCCGTCGATGCGTACCGACATCCTGCGCGATACGGATACCAATCCCAACAACTGTCCAGCATGCTTGTGGTACAGATGAGGCTTGAAGGAACTCTCCGACGAGCTATAATGTGTAATGAGCACCGATCCATCTCTACGGACGCGCCGGAGGACCTACAGCATAAAATTGAAGATCGTACAAACTGGGCACACTGATAGACACCGTCTTCACTAACGGCACCTGCCCAAACCACTTCCAACCACTCGAATGTGGGTCAGGCTTCCCGCCCGGTTCTTGCGGCTCATCCATTACACGGGGATCATCAGAGTACTTCGCTGCTACTGCACACACTAACAGTAGTGTTGCGGCAAACGAAGCATCAGTGTAGTGCAAGCCCGAGTTCACTGCACGCTCGAATGTAGGGCGGTGCAAGAGGGGAAGGTATCGATTCGTGTGTTTAAAGTAGAGGTCAATGAGGGCTGCCATGAGATCTGGATCAGGGAATTTAAAATTCGGAGCCTGCATCGGGGTAACAGGTAACGGGTCGGTGTACTACAAGAAAGGTGAGCTGAGCCTCGGAAAACGCAGGGATGGGTTAGGAGGATAACTTACTAGGCGTTTCACATTCTGTTGACGACTGCCACCACCATCACCGATATAAACACGTTTCATCTCCAGCGCGAGATTGATCAGCATGATCCCGCTTGATTTGCCAAGATATCGAGAGTCATCCAAGGTTATGTGCATTTGGTCAAAGTCATCCATCAAGAACTTCACAGACCCATCCTCATCTAACGCAGGTGGCGGACTTTTACCACTTCCCACATGGCGGATGAATCGTCTTGGAGAAGGGTCATACGGGGTCCATTCGGGTATCAAAGGATTGTGAGTAGACACTTGAAGAGGGGCGGTCGGACTGACGTCAAGCTGTTCTAGAGCTTCTGGCGAAATCTGACAGGATCAAAACGATGAGGGTCTGAGACATGAATAGAAACCGGATTATATTACCCTTCCTATAAATTCTTGCAGCTTCTTTACACGGCTCTCGAGTCGTTCAATATACCTAATGAAAAATATTCAATACTGAAAATAGATGTCCCAAGAGAAGACTACGGACAATTTGGGAGGCCCGCGTTTCTGTCAGGTGCGGAGTCAGTGGGTAACCAGAGGACGAATCTGTTCAGTCACCTTGGCACTCTCAACATAAGTGCATTCCAGTCCGTAGTCAGTACAATTAGTGCACTGTTGGCCTGGCATTTGTACGCCATCACCTTGATCGAGGAGATATATTCAGAGCTTCCATACGGACGTTACAATTCGTATTCAACGTACATCGAACTGCAAGATGAAGTCAGAAACAATAGATATATTGATAAAATCTCGAGAACACACTCTTCTTCCTCCGACAAACATCGCAGGCGCGTTGAAGCTTACGCCGCTTGGGAAAGGAACCTATGCGTGCTTGGCCTTCTTCGTCTGAGGACATGACCACAATATTCGATGACAGAGTACACCTGGAGTCCACTGAGACAGACAAGCCTATTCAGCCTCGTGACGGTGGGGTATGAGATTTAGAAAGGCAGGCAGAACAAGCAAATCCGAAGCAAACGTACGTAGAAAACAAAATCAATAAAATGAAGTACACCTCATTGAAGTAGCACACGACTGAAGGAGTCTGAGTGGCGGTCGTCTGCCGACGGTAAAGTTCCGCGAAATTCAGCAAGTCACCGCCATCCCCTTTTGGTATCCGTATCCCAAATATCCCAAAGTCAGACCTTTTTTGGGCTTCATGATCCAGAACACAGGATCAATTAGTACAAAGAGGGAGCGAATATGAGGTGCCTAAAGGACCATCCCATAAATGTATTGATTGAAGCACACGGTGGCGCATGCAAAAATGGAAACCAATCGTGTGTTATAAAAAACAAAAATCGACTCGCATCGGGAATCAATTTGCTTCCGGTTTGCACTCATATATAGTGAGTCATCGTCAATGTCCAAATACGTCAATGACAAAAGCAGTCAGTTTGCAATTAGTCTTTCCCAGCCACTGTCAGAAGGCCTGCAAGTTCCTCGAAAGAACTTATAATTATGTCCACCTCACCACCCTCTCCCTTGGTCTTTACCTCGACTCCAGTTCCTTCGCCTAAACGTGGAACATACACGGTACGCAATCCAGCAGCGGATGCACCACGGAGATCCCATTCGTGAGCTGCCACCATAGCACACCGTGATGGCTCAACAGCTAGATGGCGAAGAGCGGACTGGTAAGCCTTTGGATTTCTATGGCGACGTTATTCGCATCTTGTGGTACAACTTTATTTATTGATATGCTCAAATGATACTCACGGTTTGAACGTATCAAAAAGTTCTGTCGAAAGTACAACATCCCAAGGAAGATCTGCGTTCTTTGCCTGTCAAATGTCAAAGAAATTTTTATGATATAGGAATGGAGAAAACTCTAAGGATAAATCAAAACACACCATATCGACGAGTAGACGGATGTTTCCATTGGAGAGAGCACCGCAAATAACATGCTTCTTCAATGCATATAGACCAGGCCGCGAATCAGACCAACCTTAATGATAGATATTGATTACCTGTTATTGCAATAGAAAGCACGGATACCATCGAGTCGGTGCCAAACGTCATTGAGTCTTTCACGTTCTTTATCATCGAGTACGGCAGAGAGGAATTGCCAACGTGAGCCGGGAGCATCCAGCATTCTATCCAGAATCTATGAGACATCAGCGCACAGCGGTCAAGCAAGCGAGACAGCCCGAATCAGGCAGATTTCATGTCAAATCTGTACCTGACGATGCATTACATCAACATTTGTAGTTCCAGAAGCACCTTTAGCAATTGCGCGACTATGAAACAAATAAGTTCTTAATTGGGATACAGGTTGGAACCGCGCCTCACGTCGTTTCCAGGTACCCTGTGCGCCATTCTTGCGCAAAGTTGGCTTCCCACTTTTCCTCGTCAACCTCTGAAAACGAATGACACGGTTTTCGTATGGCTTAGTCTCGTCTCTTGGGGAATACCCACTAAGACCATGTCGAGCTACAAGAGCACTCAACTCCCTCTCAACAGTGCTTCGCCAATCTACGACAGTGCCGAACACGTCGAACAGAAGAACATCAACGCCTCTGAGAATAGCTGCAGCTCCCAATGTCATAATGTGAGTGTGAGTGGTAAGAGGGGTAAACGCTTTCAAGATAAAAAAAATGGCGTAAGTGTGCCACGGTGGTTGATGAGAAAAAGATAGATTCCGGTCGTCTCGGGCCGCCTTGCGCATGTGGACGTCTCAATTGGAAGAAAGCACTTGAATTCATCTAAATGAAGTGTGTCATTCCCAGTCCGCTAAAGCTTGGGGATATTATGGTACACAAGGTCGCGAAGACAAATACACCTATAGTACGCCGATGTGTCAGCCAAGAGTAAAATTCAAAGAACCTATTATATTAATGTGTTCACGGATGGAATCCTGAATGTAGTGAATATGGGCAGACCAACGTCAAATCAATGAAGTCAACAACTCGAGATCTTGACCGTCATACCGCACGCAACCAACCCCAGCGAAATAGCTCTCACGACGTCGGAATCACCGAGACTATCTGTTGAAAATCCAGCGCCGGGGCCTTTGACCAGGAAACCATCAATGTCCTCCTGTACAGCCATCTCAAAATCAGCCTCAACATCAAATGGCCCATGCCCTTGGTGTGACTCGCCTTCACAGATTCCTGACTCATTTACGTTTTCCCCAGCTTCGCTCTCGTTCAAGGATGATAGTGGCGACGATGATCTCTTATCGGATGATAGCGGTTCCTCGTGCTGACGAAACGAAGGTTTTGGTTTCTTGCATGATAACCAAGATAATGGGGCCTTCGCGCCAACATACATACGCTCGTTCTGACTAATGTTCCTCTCATACCAAGACACTGGTTTCAAATCCTTGACCAGGTACCTATCGCCGAGCCCCCACGAATCCTGAGTCTCTCCTATAAATATGCGGTGCCGTGATCGAGGTTGCCGTAATGACTCATTTCCAAGAAAATGCGGGAGTACAAGACCTTCATTATCATTCCCAACGAAGGCATTTCCAATCCGCCCTCCGTCCATTCCGTATATAGTCGCCCAATACTGAACTGGTCCTGACACTGTAGGAGGTAGATTTGTTTTGCCGCCTAGTTGGTGGCGAGTAACAGGAGGGACAACCGAGTCTGCAGCACGTTTCTTTTCAGCAACGCGTGTTACGGGAGTTTTGGGAGATATTTGCTTGGCCTTGTATTTCCGAAGAGAGACATACTCCTCGCCTCGCTTCCTAGTACAAACATCACAGTTACACATTCCCTGACAATATGGGCATCTGAAATTGGAACACGGAAAGGTATACGTTAATTCGCCACAATATCTGACAGCTATTTTAAATCCTGTTAGCAGTGGAGAAAGACTGATATCATACCTTAAACTTAGACAACGAATACAATATTTTTTCGTGCACGGGCATACATATTTTTGACGAAAAGTCTTTGTGCGGCATTGATGGCAATATTCCTCCTGCGGGTCTCGCGGCCAATCCACCTTAGGCGGTCGCGATATCAATTGTTTTGGCTCCGGCTTTGACACAGCAGAAACCGGGCGTTTTTGGAGAAATATGGCTTTTGATCTAGATGGTGACCCTTCCTCATGCTCAGATTTTGATGTAGAGTCATCTGTAACGTAAGTACGAGGCCTAACCGCCCGTCTCACTGGGGTCTTCTTCCTGAGCCTCTCACCAGCAGTAGGCGACCATTCTTCATTTGAGTCCCCTTCGAAATACACGTCCGCAGTCGGAATCATTCCATTAGGCAACCGAGGCCGTTTCGACACGCGCGCAAACCTTGTAGCCCTGTCAGACGTACTCGGAGTTGCTGAGGAAGGAACGTTCCCACGGTGGACAGAGGTACGGGATTTGTCCGAGGTGAAGTGAGCCGACTGCTGCTCTGGAGACGAATAGATCATATGAGACAAAGGATCAAGTGGCGAATGTGTTGTTGGGGATGGCGTCCTTCGGGGTGTAAAAGCCAGCCGAGGTTGAGTTGGGTGTGGGGGCGGGGATTGTAATGCGGAAGGTGTGTCCGAATCGTACACGACCAACTCAAGGTGCGCAGACGAAGCAACCGGCGAGAGAGGTGATGGTGCGGAGTGTTCCTGTTTCTCTGGCAGGTGTCCTCCAAGTAATGATGGATCAATCGTCCCATTCCCTGGACTCCATGACAACGAACCAGTCCCATGTCCGTTTAAATTCTCGGGTGACGAGAAGGTGAAATGATCGGCAGGACTCGGCAAGTGCGCGTAGGGATCGCCCGCTAAGAAGGGTTCATCACCCCCAATCGCAATGGCATGAGATATAAAGGGCGAGGCCGAAGCGTGCGGGTCCAAGAAGTCCGAGGAGAAGTCCATAATGGTCGTCGAGTCAAACATAGAACTTGGTTCACTCGTTGGCGGTATCAATGAGTTATCCGTGTACAAGGTTTCCGCAGTCGTGTCAGTGATATGAGGTGTAGATGCAAAGTGATTAGGAGGAAAGAGAGGAAGAGGTGACGCAAGTCGATCCGAGAATAGCTGTGGAGGCGGAGGGTGACTTTTCATAGTACTGCTGATCATATTGGCAATTTCAAACAGTTCCAAAGGCTTCGACGAGGACTTCTGTGTTTTTGGCGTCTTGATATTTTGCGTTGGTTCGGAGTGGGATTTCGATAGGGAAGGAGAGGGCGGAGGTCGGACGCGTTGAACATCTTTTGGGTCACCATCTCGAAAAGCGGGACTGATAGCTCGACGTTTTCCTAGAGCTTTGGCCGAAGGCCAGTGCCGCTCTTCCTCGTCATCTGCGCGGAGGCGTTTTCGGACCCGTTGTGATTGGATACGTGCGGTTTCTCGCGGCATCTTCCTTGATCGAGTCGGATGAGGTACACTGGGTGGCAAGATTCTTTTTCCTCCTTCGCCAGGTTTTGCAAGCGACCTACGTGCACCGCCCTGGGACCCAACTTGGCCCAACGACGACATGTTACTACCCGTTCGTGATGTCACCTTCGATTTTGCGTTACGCTTCGTCTGTTTCGGCGAAAACGACACCTCTATAATTTCCACCTCATCGTCATCAACCGACGGCATCCTAGCGCGAATTATACGATTAGGAACAGATGTGTTCTCAGGCGCTTTCGACCATATCTTCTCCGGCGGCTGAGGTTGAGATGGACCACTCCTTCGAATAAACATGATTTCATCATCCTCCTCGTCTTCTTCCTGCCGCACCACTACTCCCTGCTGCACCACCGCTTCCTCTTCTTCCCACTCTTCTGCATCACTATCATCCATAGCCAGCGAAAATTCCCCCGTAGACAACGTCTCCTCGATCCCCTCAAGCGATTCACATCTAGGGGACCATTTCTGTGTATACCCATAGTCATCCGCATCTGCTTTAGTGGGATAACTATTCCATTGTGTCTTGGTATTAGGAGTTATACGCTTAGCCTCGTGCAGAAAACGCGTGTTGTTGGATACATTGTCATGCGTGTCGCGCGGAATGCCGCATATGGTGAGGTGAACGACATCGAATTCTGGGTCATACGTAGTATACCCAAAGTCGCGTCGCTGGAAGCGATGGGAGGGGCGCCGAGTGGAAATGAAGCTCGAAGATGATGCAGCGACACTGATCGCTCGCTTTTCACTGACATCCATATGATACGGCACAATCTCAGCCTCGTCCTCCCGCTTCCTTTCCCTCTCCTTCTCCTCAGTTACCCCAGACTCCTTTTTATTTTTGACCAATTCAGTCGGCGGCCTTGATGAATTCACCGACTCAGCTCTACTCTCTGCAAATTTCCGTTTCTGCGACGAGACGGTGTATATGGCACCGTTGTTGTTCATGGCCGCCTGCAGAGCTTCGCCCATGCTCATATGGGTCTGGACATCATGTCGGATGGGGCGAAGTTTTTTATAACATGGTATGCGTCGGTATTTTTTCGAATTTGTGCCCTGAGGGAAAGGCGGCACAGCTATGTGGGACATGACGACACGACGGATATTGGGGGCCGGGGAAGGCAAGGGACTGGGTGCAAAAACGTTGTCATGCGATTCACTGGCTGATCGAGATGGGGTGTGGAATATGTCTGTTGGAATGTCGAATGATTCGGGGGAGTCCGCAGCGTGTACGAATGAAAAATGTGTTTCCTGTGCCCGTAATTAGTGATTGAGGACAAAGGAAGAGGTTGGCCTTACAAATGCTGTTGGAAGATACTCCTCAGCTGCCGGTAAAAACCCTCGAGTGCGGTCATCAGAAACGGTCACATCAATGTCGTCGTCGAATATCTTTGTTATGTCGTCAAGGTCCGCTGATCTACCGGCATCCATCCCGGATTCTATGGGAAGGCCAACTAGGAGTTTCTCAAATAAGTACCCTGATTGGTTGGTGTCTATCATTGGCTTATTGTGGTTTAAATGACTTGAAGAAGATTCCAGTGTCTGTCAAATCAATCAGGTCCAACGATCTGGGAGGAGTTGGATATGATCACTTGAGCCATTGGCAGAATTTGAGTTTCTGTGGAAGACTATGGATAAG